>JAPZAG010000920.1:0-46409 GCA_027475135.1 Bactrocera correcta | reverse complement strand
AACAATATTTTTTTCGAAACTTAAAAATATGTACAGGGTAGGCCATTTAAAGTTGACCCATCTGGCAACGCTGTAACAGCGCTGACAAATCGGCTAATGTCATACCGCGTTAGAAGCGTCATTCGAAGACAATTTATACCATGGAACAGTACACTCCAAAAGAACGCGCTGAAATTGTTCAGCTTTATATTCAAAATAACTTTTCAATTGTGTTAACTCAACGTGCGTTTCGCAAAAAAAATAAAGTGAAAAGTGCTCCAGTTAAGAACACAATTAAGTCTTTATACGCAAAATTTGTGAACACCGGTAATCTCAGTAATGCCAGTCATGCATCCAGACAACGCACAAGACGTTCTGATGAAAATATCGAAGCTGTACGAGCCAGTATTGAGGAGACTCCATCGACATCGAGTTATCGCCGCTCTCAGGAATTAGACATCTCTCGCACCACTCTCCGACGCATAATTCATAAAGATTTGAAGATGTTTCCATATAAAATTCAAATGGCACAAAAACTAAACCCAGCTGATTATCCGCGACGCCTTAATTTTGGCAAATGGGCCATCGGAATGGCTGAAAACGAACTTGACTTTTGGCGAAAACTCATCATGTCAGACGAGGCACATTTCTCGTTGAATGGAGGCGTAAACAAGCAAAATTGCCGATTTTATGCCACCAAAAATCCTCAATTAATTGAAGAACAGCCTCTTTACGACCAAAAAGTAACAGTTTGGTGCGGTGTTTGCGCGAATATGATCATCGGACCGTATTTTTTCGAAGACGATGATGGAGCCACGACAACAGTCAATGGTGAGCGTTATCGAGCCATGATAACGGATTTTGTGATACCCATTATTCGCGGATACATGGATAACTTCTGGTTTCAACAGGACGGGGCTACATGCCATACAGCTCGACCAACAATCAATTTATTGCGACCATTTTTCCCCGGGCGATTGATATCGAAAAATGGTGATGTTGACTGGCCACCGAGATCACCAGATTTGACGCCACCAGACTTTTATTTGTGGGGTTATTTGAAATCCAAGGTATACGCTAATAAGCCAAAGACCTTAGCTCAACTGAAAGCCAACATTCGACGTGAAACAGCCATGGAAAATGTCGAAAAAAGAGTGCATTTAGCTGTCAAAGCTAAAGGTGCCCATTTACGCGATCTAATTTTTAAATATTAGCTGAAACAAATCCCCTTGGACCAAAATAAATTATTTTTGAAATGAACAAAAAACATTGTTTTCTTTTGTTCTTTTTTTTAGAAACAAATGGGTCAACTTTAAATGGCCTACCCTGTATATAGAAATCAAAAAGAAGAAGGAATGTGAGAGAAGTAGTATTAGTTGGACTAATGACATTAACAGACACGAAGCAACAAAGGAAGGGATAAGGACAAGTGGTGAATTTAGATTTTTTTTTTGTCTGTAGGAAAAAATACACAATCTAGAAGACCAGAAAAATCGCATACTTATTTTGCTTTAAAGATGTATTGCTGTATAGACCCTTGGCAATAAACTTTTTTAATTTTTATTACTTATACGTTGTGGAACATCAGACTTAAAGCGGACAAATTTCTTTTTACATAATTTTATCATTTTTTTTTCATTTATTTAAGCTTCAGCAAGCAATGATTTCGACCGACACTAGAATACAGGGTCCACCAAATACTATAGCGTTATTTTGATAGCTCGTGGCGGCCATGTTTGGTTACGAGTTTGTGTCAAATTATGTCAGAGAATTCAGTAAAGCTTGCCATTTCATTACATTTCTCTTTGGTATAAAGCTTGGAAATTGTTTAAGATTATTACGCAAATTCAAATTAACCAGTGACTTTCTCTTTTCTCTTTTTATTTCTAATTGTCGAATTGGTTTTGTCAAAAAACAATATTCTCGCTAGTGTTGAAATGGATTGACGGCATCATAAGTCTTCTAGAATATTTTCTCTGTGGGTAAGTTAAGTCCAAGATTTACGCCAATCAATCAGCATTGCTGGAGGAGCCCGAAGGTTGCACCGGGTCAATAAATTGCAGTGAATGGTTGGAGATATACAAACGGAGCAATGGTGCTATTTGGCCAAGTTTTTGAATTTTTTGTTTTATTTTTATGTACATGTTGTTTTATTTTTGCGCCAATTTTCGAATCGAGTTCATGAACAAAAAATAAATAAATAAATAAAATCGCCACCATGATCAATTTTCCTTGCAGAGGGTTCCATCTACAAGCGTAAATTTAGTCAATAATTTTTTTCCAATTCGACACGACCATGTATAGTAACGAAGCACCGCTTCAGGCAGCCATAGTTTTGGTGCGACAGGTCGCAGTGGTACTAAACACAAACAATGAAACAAAAACAATGCAAGTAAAAAATTAAAAAAAATTATTATAAGAACAACTTTAATAAAACTACTGTTGCTATTTGCTTATTCACTTTCACATACGCATACGGTTGTATATATTTCCGAAGTACATAACGTGCATTCGCCGATTTTTGATTTTTACGATGAATGATATTATTTAACAAAGAAGTTGCTGTAAACTTGTTGCGAATGCTGAAAAAGGCCTTAAATGATAATTGTTTGTCGCGGGTATATGAATTTGATTGCTACAAATTATTAGGTGGTCAAAAATGCGTCGACGACGAAGCCCGTCCAGGACTATCATTAACATCAATTGACCATCAACATGTCAATAAAATATAGAAATAGGTGCTTGAGGTAGTACTACCGCCGATGAGTTTTGTACCTATGTTGGCCGTGGCCAAAGCCGAAAACGCTACGTCAAAGCAGGACAAAAATCAATTTTCTTCAATTTTCGAGGTGTGGTGCACTACAAGTTCCTTCCGACAGACCAGAATATGAACAAGGAATAATATTTGAGAAAGAGGGCGGAATCATGGACCCACAACTTCTGGCTTTTCTCACCACCATAAGGCATCGTCGCATACGACATTGATTATTCTTGAGTTTTTCGCCAAATTCTCAACTAATGTAATCACTGCCACTGCTTATGGCTATTCATAAAACTCAAACCATTGCTCCGGGGAAAGCGTTTTGAGACAATTGAAGACATTAAAAGTGAATCGCTACGTGCATTAAAGGCTATTCCGGTAAAAGAAATTGGAGCAAATGTATTGGGACCAAGGACTAATATTTTGTGGGGGACGAAAGAGATTTTGAAGACTAGATTAAAATTACTCATAAGTAATAGTAAGATGCCAACTAAATTCTACAAACTATGATTACTGCGTTAGAAATGCCCCCGCCAGTAGCACTTGGCATTAAACATTTTCCATACAATTATTTAGCTTTTATATACATATTTTAAAAGCCTTACAATTCAGAGATTTTTCAGTTTAAAATATGTATATTAGAGTGGGTCAATTTTTTTCTTGACAAAGCGGTTATCAAAATCGTAAACTACGATGAATTCTAAGATAATTTTCCCAAGAAACCATGGGTCTAAAATGAAAATCGAGCCTCCGGTTTTTAGCGAGAAAATTTTGTATATTGTAAATAATGGTGTTCAAAATAACTCATATTTTGCACATTCAGAAAATGTTCTACTAACAATGCTTTTTGATGCCAGAAAGGAAGTGCGCCAGAGGGCTTTAAAAAAAATTTTGTACTATCGTGAAAAACTTTACGACCCAACAAATTTAAGAGCTTACAAAAAACCAACTACAAATTTTGACTGCACTGATTGTGTTGAGATGATAAACTTAGATAACAATAGCATTTTGTCGGAGCCGCCCTTCACTGCAAACATACCCTATGACCATTTGCTCGAATACATAGAATTTGACAATCCTCCACTTCAGGATCCACAAATTCCTCCACATATTCAAGGAACCGAGCGCTTTGTGCAACTGCTGACTAGCCTTTCACGTCGAACTATAGAAAAAAATCGCGATGGTGTTATGGCAGTCACGGTTGTAAGTCGAAACGCAACATCTAGGATGGACAGCAAACAAGACCTTAAAACTAATTAATTCTGAACTTTAGAAGTATATTATATTTTTTTTGGCCCCTAACAGTTAAGATTTTGCTTTATATATAGATATAAAAAGATATTGTTAACTGCAATATGATTTCGCGGAAGATGAAAGCTATTAAAGTTTGAATTTTATTTATTATTATTTTAATTTTTATGGGTGGATAGGTAACATATACACACACCGACCACAGCGGCCAACGACCATACCACGCTGAATACATCGGTTCTCGTCCGATCACCGAAGCTTTTTAAAACCCGATCTAAATACTATTATTTTATAAATATCTAATTTTTAAGGGTCACAACGTTTTATTTCTTAAAATTACAAAACCCATGAGCTTTTACATTTCTTGTGTATTGATGATTTAATGGCCAATTTCATAAAAAACTTTTTTAACATTAATCTAAACATCAAAATTAGACCGTTATCTATACAGCTTCTAAAGCTGTTGGAATTTCATTTCGAACAAATCCAGACATAACCACTACTGTTAGTTTTCCTTAAAGATTCAATAACATTTTTGAATGTTTTAAATTTGTGTAGAGCACTTTCTCAAAATTGCAAGTATATAGAGATCTTAAGATCAACTTGATATGCATCACAAAAAGAACGCTGCTGAGAAGGTGTAGCAGCACCTGTACGGTCACAGCTTGATGTTTTCGGCTCCAGTAGTTGTTTCTATTTTCCATTTCATTTATTGAAAAAAAAAAAAAACAAAATGAAAAGTTTCTCGTTAAAAACCGGAGGCTCCGTTTTGATTTTAGAGCCATGGTTTTTTGGGCAAATTTTCTTAGAATTCATCGTAGTTTACGATTTTGATAACCGCTTGGTGCATTTTTTTTGCTCCATACAAATTGACCCACTCTAATGTATATACTTAATTTACTTCTCGTAAAGATTTTTGGATGAAAACTGTTTTCACACGATATGCAAAAAAAGGTCGAATAATAAAAAGCAAATGACAGCTTTAGAATTGAAACACGAAAGCTACGAGTGGTAAAGTACGCTCTCTACCACGTTTAACTGCTCGCCGCAGTAGTTAAATACTACATATTTTTGATTTGAAATTATATGACACTTTCGAGTGCAGCACAGGGTATGAGTAACTAAAACTACAATTCTCCAACAACAGATCCAAATGACCATTCGAATGGGAATCTCTGAAGATACGAAACTGGGTATTTTCATTAAAGCCTTTTTCTTCTTCCTCCACACTTGAAAGAAAATACTTAAGGGGTTAGTAGGGTAATCTGGCCTGTTTTTTGACTTTTTTTTAAAAACTTATTACACATATCATGAGATATATCGTGAAGAATATAAACGAATTTTTTTCAGAATTTTTGGTTGACATCTGTCGAAGAAATGGTTGAGTGAATGAGATGCGTTTTTTCACTGGCGGACACGATTTCTCATGTTTCGTAAAAAGTACATCGTGGTTTTCCAGTACTTCCGCTTGGAAAATGCTAGCCGAGCTCGGTAGACAAATAGAGAGACAAATGTCTAGGTTAATGAAAAATACCCTCGTGCCTACTCCGCACTCCATTTTGGACCCGTCGGTATAGACTGAGATGGTATCTTCCTCCCCTAATTATCCTCTTCTCCATTCTCGTCTAAAGGGAATCCCCACCTGGAAGTGTCTATTGAAATCCAGTATTGGGAGAATGTAGTCTGATTTATTAATGTTGAGCTTGTTTAGAATTCCACTGTGTTCATAATTCTGTTGATTCCAACCATTCAATTATTTTACTCTTATAGCAGAACATGCTGCTGTTTTGTGAATAATCATGCCTATGGGAAGTTGATGCAGGACAGCATTGAGCACGTCAGTTGGACATAACTTGACTGCACCAGTAACACCCCATTTAATTTAATTTTTCAAATTTTGTATTGTTTGTTTAGCGCTGGCCACATTACCAGAGCTCCATATGTAAGTATAGATCGAGAGCCGCATAAAATGTATACTATACATACATCCACAAGATTATACTAGGCTTAAGGTAATGACTCTTGCTGACGATTCTCTTGCAAGTATAGTAGGCCATATATGTTTTGTTTATTCTTTATTCTATATTCATTTACCAGGACAGTTCGGTGTCAATCTCCACCCCCAAGTATTTAGCTGTGGTGAATAGAGAGAGGTTGTACCGTTTAGTACCGGAAGTTGAAACTGAGGGATTTTGGTTCTGCTTGTGAATAGCATCAATTCTATTTTATTAGGGTTAACACCTAGTCCATTGTTCTTAGCTCAAGGTTTAACCTTCGTAGTGCTTGTTTTTCTAACAGGCCATTGATCTGTCGGCCTCCATGCAATAAGGTTGAGAATCTGATCTAATACTAGAAGCTGTATGTAAAATGACGTTATGAAATCGAGTAAAATCCTGGTATATTCTAAATTTTCCTTCCATTTAATTTTAAAACGTTTAGCATTTTAATTAGAAAGCCACAAAATGTATGTCTGAAAGCTTATTAAAACTCAACCACGCAACAGCAAGTACACTTATGATAATATTAAACACATCGATTAAGTTATATTTAGTGAGAGTCTGAAAACGAACACAGAGTTTATTAGCTGTGGTAGATATACGTATACTTGTAAAGACATACAAATATAAAAACTTGCAAAATATATATGCAAAAAACATTTAATGTTTTATTGTATGCGGCGGTGCATTACTGTGGTGCAGAAAGCTGGAGTTGTCGGTCCATAATTCCGGACCCTTTTTAACTCTTGCAACCCATTGCTACAGAATATAATAGTTTTTTTCACCCAGATATATAGTAGGACTAAATCTCTTCTAAACTACTAAAGCTACAACAGCCAAATTTGCTCAACGCAAATGTTACAAGAACACTTATCAACAGTGTGAGAGTGGATGCAATCGGAAGATGGCCCCGGTCAGTTGTTATATGTTTAAACTGCTAAAAGCGCCGTAAATCAACAACTTAATATACCAGAAACATCAAATTTTACTTTCGAGATGGTATTAGAGGGTTTTATAGGAGCCGGTGTGAAATTTGGACAATGGATGTGGCACGTATCTATTTCTGGGTCGTAAACGTAGATCCAATCTCATCTCATCGCCGGTAATATTATGTTTTATGACATCCTGGTAGTCAGAAAGAATTATTTCGCAGAAAAAAGAAAAAAGTTAGTGATTTTGAAACCAATTCGTTCTTTCACTTTTCCTATTTTCAAATGATCTTTCACAGTAGTTTTCACTTATACTTCCGATATTCCAATGATGTCAGTAAGATCTCTGACTGTTAATCGTTGATTCTTTAGCAACAGTTCCTATATTTTTTTGTTCATCACCAGTTGATGATGAAGGCTTTCTTGAACGTGGTTCGCCATCAACGCGTTCCCTTCTTTGAATAATTTGTACCAATCAGAAACAATTTGTCGCGAAAAACAATTATCACAAAAGACTTTTTCCCATATTCAGAACGTTTCGGCACTAGAAATTTGATTCCACACACAAAATTTTATGAAATTTATTTCTTGAATAATTTCACTCATCGTAAAAATCACCTAATATTATCCACTAACTACTATTTTGATTATCTACAACCCAGACAGGAAAGGCAAAACAAAATTTTAAATGATAATGATTTAAAAGGTGGATTTTCCGTTCGTTAACCTTGTCTTCGCTTGCAAATCTGTATAAGTATTTGTATGTGAATTATGATTTAACTATCTTTTAAATTATGCCAAAAGGATATACAGTTAATTGAAAAACCCAGGACAGGAATGAAATCGATGAATGTAATTTTCGAGTTCTCTTCCATTAAATCAAGTCGTATATCATACATATCACACTCAATATTGACTTCTAATTAAAAAGAGACTGGTTTACCAACGATTTCAAATAACCCCGAAAGAAGTAGCCTAATGGTGTTAAATTATAACTTCTTGTTAAAACTAGTTGTTGTCAAGATCAACTTCTTCTAATTGGACCACAAAAAGTTGGTTATCATCGATTTGTACCGCTATCAATTGACAGTAACGGTGTAATTTTCTTCGCACCAGAATCATCTATTCAAGATTTACAGCAATAGACATGATAGGAATTCGCCTTAACTGAAACCTCGTTTGGTATCGGACGGCTCGGAGAGGTCCTTCCTAATCCTGATGGAACTTTTGGTGTTGCTCAACGTAAATTTACACAGCCGGCATAGAGGCAGTTCCTTTTTGTGATGTCGAAGGGGCTTTCAAATCGACGACGTCGCTTTCCTCTTCAGCTCTCGGTATCTTTTCAATGCCGCTCATGGTTTCGCTTGTAGCATGATCAGTGCTCTCAGAGAGCAGGAATGTAAGTCGAGTAAAAAAAAGGCACTATAATGCCATAAAACGGCACAACAACAGTTGCAATGTAAATACATTCTTTGATTTGCACAAAAAAACTAGCTATGCTGGGGCTTTTGAAGCAACATTAAGTCCCGTTAAGTATGCTGGCGATTTTAAGATAGACAAACAACTAAGGACATATCAAGAGCTCAACTCCTTCAGTACTACACTGCAAATTGAATAAATATAAATCTGGCATTTCGCTGGAATGCTTGCATGTAGTCTTATGAATTTGAAGATGAAGTTATTATCAGACACTATTTTTGGTGTAAATTTTTATTCTACTATCAAGTCAAATTTTGAACAAAAATGTTATGATTTGCGGAAAGCTTTGAATATTTGTTTCCATTTGAAGAAAGAGTCGCATCCCATGCCTTCCGATGCATTTGGAGATCATGGTCTATCGAAAGAAACATGCAAAAGATGGTTTCAACGGTTCAAAGATAATGATTTCGATGTGAGAAATGAAGAACGTCAAAGGTCATCAAAAAACTGCAAATAAGTTGAAGATGATACTTTGAGACAAAATCAATAGGCTACCATGTTATATGTTGCAGAAGAAACAATTTTAGACTATTCGAAAGCTATGGAAAAGATTTAAAAGTGTCGAAAATGGATGTAACATGAATTGAATAAATGATAAACAGTAAACTGAAAAAACTGATGGAAAACTTATTTACTTTAAGAATGATAAAAATCATGGTTTAATCCGTGACAAGAATAAACATCGACTGCAAAAACAGACGGATTTAGTATAAAGGCAATTCCGTACCTTCGGTGAGCGTCTAAAACCTGATGAAACAATTAGCACTAATCGCTACAGAACACACCTGTGCAACTTGAACCATGCATTGATCGAAAAAGACCAGAATGGGTCAGAAAACACGAAAAAGTAGTTTTATTTCATGACAATGGACGTGCAAACAAAGCAAAATCGGTTCAGGATAAAATAAAAGTACTTAGCTAGGAGTTGCCACCCCGCTCGTCATATTCACCAAATTTGGTCCCTTCCGATTATCATTTGCTTTCATTGATAGGACAGGAATTGGCTGAGCAGGACTTCGATTCTTATGCAAAAGTGAGATGTCTGATTAGTTTGATTCAAAAGACGAACATTTATATTGTCATGGTATCCACAAATAGCGAATTAAGAACTATGATTTGACGGCATGCACCTGGAATGTCCGGTCCCTTAATTGGGAAGGTGCCGCTGCCCAGCTGGTAGATGTCCTCGTAAAGATAAAGGCTGACATCACCGCCGTCCAAAAAATGCCATGGACGGGACAAGGACAGAGACGAGTAGGTCCTTGTGACATTTACTACAGTGGCCATATAAAGGAGCGCAAGTTTGGTGTTGGATTTGTGGTGGGAGAGAGACTACGTCGCCGAGTACTATCATTCACTTCGGAGAATGAACGTCTAGCCACAATCCGCATTAAAGCGAGGTTCTTCAACATATCGCTGATTTGCGTCCACGCCCCGACGGAAGAGAAGGACGATGTGACCAAAGATGCCTTTTATGAGTGCTTGGAGCGCACCTATGAGAGATGCCCCCGCCACGATGTCAAAATCGTGCTTGGCGACTTCATTGCCAGGGTGGGCAAAGAAGGTATCTTTGGCACTACGGTCGGTAAATTCAGCCTCCACGAGGAAACATCCCCAAATGGGTTGAGGCTGATCGACTTCGCCGGGGCCCGAAATATGGTTATCTGTAGTACTAGATTCCAGCATAAGAAGATACATCAAGCTACCTGGCTGTCTCCGGATCGAAAACCCACCAACCAGATCGATCATGTTGTGATAGACGGAAGACACGTCTCCAGTGTTTTAGATGTGCGTGCGCTCCGAGGTCCTAACATCGACTCGGACCACTATATTGTTGCAGCCAAAATTCGCACCCGCCTCTGTGCAGCAAAGAACGCACGCCAACAAACACAAGGATGGTTCGACGTCGAGAAGCTGCAATCACAACAGACAGCCGAACGTTTTTCTACTCGGCTTGCACTCCTGCTCTCTGAGAGCACTCGGCAACAACTCGGTAGAAGGGAACTGTGGGACGGCATTTCAAACTCCTTACGTACAGCTGCAACCGAAACCATTGGTTTTCGGAAAGTGCAAAAGAACAGCTGGTATGACGAGGAGTGCCGTGTCGCAGCGGAGAGAAAACAGGCTGCCTACCTCGCAACGTTACGATCGACCACAACACGTGCGGAATGGCATAGAAACCGAGAGTTGAAGAGGGAAGCGAGACGCAGTTGTAGACAGAAAAAAAAGAAGCCGAAATGCGTGAGTACGAAGAGCTTGATAAGCTGGCCGATAGGGGTAATGCTCGAAAATTCTACGAAAAGATGCGGCGGCTTACAGAAGGTATCAAGACAGGAGCATACTCTTGTAGAACCCCCCAAGGTGATCTAGCCACCGATGCCCAGAGCATACTTAAATTATGGAGGGAACATTTCTCCAGCCTGCTGAATGGCAGTGAACGCACAACACCAGGAGAAAGCGAACGCGATACCCCAATCGATGACGATGGAGCAGACGTTCCATTGCCCGACCATGAAGAAGTTCGAATAGCAATTGCCCGACTGAAAAACAACAAAGCGGCAGAGGCCGATGGATTGCCGGCCGAGCTATTCAAACACGGCGGCGAAGAGCTGATAAGGTGCATGCATCAGCTACTTTGCAAAATATGGTCGGAATTTAAGTGTGCTATGCCCAATCCACAAAAAAGGAGACCCCACAATCTGCGCCAACTACCGTGGGATTAACCTCCTCAACATCGCATATAAGGTTCTTTCGAGCGTATTGTGTGAAAGATTAAAGCCCACCGTCAACAAACTGATTGGACCTTATCAGTGTGGCTTTAGACCTGGTAAATCAACAACCGACCAGATATTCACGATGCGCCAAATCTTGGAAAAGACCCGTGAAATGAGAATCGACACACACCACCTCTTCGTCGATTTCAAAGCTGCTTTCGACAGCACGAAAAGGAGCTGCCTTTATGCCGCGATGTCTGAATTTGGTATCCCCGCAAAACTAATACGGCTGTGCAAGCTGACGTTGAGCAACACAAAAAGCTCCGTCAGAATCGGGAAGGACCTCTCCGAGCCGTTCGATACCAAACGAGGTTTCAGACAAGGCGATTCCTTATCGTGCGACTTTTTCAACCTACTTCTGGAGAAAATAGTTCGAGCTGCAGAACTCAACAGAGAAGGTACCATCTTCTATAAGAGTGTACAACTGCTGGCATATGCCGGTTATATTGATATCATCGGCCTCAACACCCGCGCCGTTAGTTCTGCTTTCTCTACATTAGACAAGGAAGCAAAATAAATGGGTCTGGCAGTGAACGAGGGCAATACGAAATATCTCCTGTCATCAAACAAACAGTCGTCACACTCGCGACTTGGCACTCGCGTCACTGTTGACAGTCATAACTTTGAAGTTGTAGATAATTTCGTCTACCTTGGAACCAGCGTAAACACCACCAACAATGTCAGCCTAGAAATCCAACGAAGGATAACTCTTGCCAACAGGTGCTACTGCGGACTAAGTAGGCAATTGAGAAGCAAAGTCCTCTCTCGACAAACAAAAACCAAACTCTATAAGTCACTCATAATTCCCGTCCTGCTATATGGTGCAGAGGCTTGGACGATGTCAACAACGGATGAGTCGACGTTGCGAGTTTTCGAGAGAAAAGTTCTGCGAAAGATTTATGGTCCTTTGCGCGTTGACCACGGCGAAAATCGCATTCGATGGAACGATGAGCTGTACGAGATATACGACGACATTGACATAGTTCAGCGCTTTAAAAGACAGCGGCTACGCTGGCTAGGTCATGTTGTCCGGATGGATGAAAACACTCCAGCTCTGAAAGTATTCGACGCAGTACCCGCCGCGGGAAGCAGAGGAAGAAGAAGACCTCCACTCCGTTGGAAGGACCAAGTGGAGAAGGACCTGGCCTCACTTGGAATATCCAATTGGCGCCAAGTGGCGAAGAGAAGAAACGACTGGCGCGCTGTTGTTGACTCGGCTATAATCGCGTAAGCGGTGTCTACGCCAGTAAAGAAGAAGAAGAAACCCCTTTAGGAACCATCGATAACCCTTGTTTCTATACTTAACTACTTCTTTTTGGATTTTTTCACTTTCTAAGACGTTTTTAACTTTTTTAAGTAGCATGGGTAGTTTGTTGCATCAATATTGTGACAGCTGTTTGGCTGTTGTATTAAAACCGTAAAATAATGAAACGAAGAAGATCCAATATACACGTGTACTCACATATAATTTTGCAACAAAAAGTGTGAACGCATTTAGCATTCATCTCTTGTGTTGGCGCTAAATTTAACTACAATAATTAGTTCAAACTTTTACACACTAGTGCATTTTGAGTCATTGAAAGGAATGCTCATCCTCCTAAAGTAGAAAAATAAATTTCGCGGCTTGCGTTGTAACACATTCGTCGTTCTGCTCGTTGAAAAAGTCACATTAAAGTATGAGTTGGCTGTCGATGGTGCTGTCGGATTAAGTTTAGTTTTGCTTCACTTTTAGAGCTCACTCCAAAGCACCCAAAACTATTTTTAAAACAGTGTTGAGTGTAGAACGAAATAGTTCAAAATAAAGAAGTGAGGCAGTGGTTGAAATGTTAATTGGAAGACCACCGGACATCTGCACATCTGGCATTAAAAATCAGAACGTTTCGTAACATAACGTTGCGTGATATCTCGATGCGATAGCCGATTTCGCTCATTTTCAGTATGCAATATTTGTGCTCAGCTTTATTTAGTCTGCTCCAACAGCTATAAGATTTATCAAAAAACTGAAAACCACACAAAGAATTTTACAATGTATCTGTGCAAAATTCGTATACTACTTTGAGTGTTAGAACGATATTAGAAAAGTCTATTCGATAACCATCGATTATTTATGAACTGTAAGATTAAGTGTGAATTGAACAGATTTGAAATTTTCATTGGCTAATAGCCATCATCATTAAAAAGAAAAATTCAACAGCAATCCAAAAAGAAATCATGTCAGCAGACCTTTCTCCCTCTTATTCTTCTACTTATGAGGACTTCACTTTTTAATTGCATACTAAGTCCGAAGTAGCACCTGTATCCAAGAGTGATTCTGCATTGGATTTAAAGGCAGATTATTTTGATGGTCTTGATGCTATTTCTAACACAGATGAAATAATCTAATTTAAAGTTCTGGTTGTCAACATAGACGTGGGAGCCTAGTCGCGAGAGTGACGACTATTTCTTTGACGACAGGATATGTTTCGCCTTGCCTTCGCTCACCACTTCGCTACTTTGTCCAACTTCTTCTTCTTAATTGGCGTTGACACCGCTTACGCGATTATAGCCGAGTCAACAATAGCGCGTCAGTCGTTTCTTCTTTTCTCTACGTGGCGCCAATTGGATATTCCAAGCGAAGCCAGGTCATTCTCCACTTGGTCATTCCGACGGAGTGGAGGTCTTCCTCTACTTCCCCCGGCGGGTATTGCGTCGAATACTTTCAGAGTTGGAGTGTTTTTGTCAATACGGGCAACATGACTTATCCAGCGTAGCCGCTGTCTTTTAATTCGCTGAACTATGCCAATGTCATCGTACATCTCGTACAGCTCATCATTCCATCGAATGCGATATTCGCCGTGGCCAACGCGCAAAGGACCATAAATCTTTTACAGAACTTTTCTCTCGAAAACTCGCAACGTCGACTCATCCGTTGTTGACATCGTCCAAGCCTCTGCACCATATAGCAGGACGGGAATTATGAGTGACTTATAGAGTTTGGTTTTTGTTTGTCGAGAGAGGACTTTGCTTCTCAATTGCCTACTTAGTCCGCAGTAGCACCTGTTGGCAAGAGTTATCCTGCGTTGGATTTCTAGGCTGACATTGTTGGTGGTGTTTACGCTGGTTCCGATTCTGACGGAGCTTTTGGTGCTGCTCAACACCAGTTTACACAGCCGCATTAGTTTTGCGGGGATACCAAATTCAGACATCGACAAAGAGGTGGTGTGTGTCGATTCTCTTTTCACGGGTCTTTTCCAAGATTTGGCGCATGGTGAATATCTGGTCGGTTGTTGATTTACCAGGTCTAAAGCCACACTGATAAGGTCCTTTCAGTTTGTTGACGGTGGACTTTAATCTTTCACACAATACGCACGATAGAACCTTGTGCGCGATGTTGAGGAAGCTTATCCCACGGTAGTTGGCGCAGATTGTGCGATCTCCCTTTTTACGGATTGGGCATAGCACACTTAAATTCCAATCGTTGGGCATGCTTCCGTCCGACCATACTTTACAAAGAAGCTGATACATGCTCCTTACCAGATCTTCGCCGCCGTGTTTGAATAGCTCGGCGGCAATCCAACGGCCACCGCCGCTTTGTTGTTCTTCAGGCGGGTAATTGCTATTCGAACTTCTTCCTGGTCGGGAAATGGAACGACTGTTCCATCATCTTCGATTGGGGAATCGGGTTCGCCTTCTCTTGGTGTTGTACGTTCACTGCCATTCAGCAGGCTGGAGAAGTATTCCCTCCATAATTTAAGTATGCTCTGGGCATCGGTGACTATATCACCTTTGGGGTTCTACAAGAGTATGCTCCGGTCTTGAAACCTTCTGTAAGCCGCCGCATTTTTTCGTAGAATTTTTAAACATTACCCCTGTCGGCCAGCTTATCAAGCTCTTCGTACTTACGCATTTCGACGTCTTTTTTTCTGTCTGCAAATGCGTCTCGTTTCCCTCTTCAACTCTCGGTATCTATCCCATCCCGCACGTGTTGTGGTCGATCGTAACGTTGCGAGGTAGGCAGCCTGTTTTCTCTCCGCTGCGACACGGCACTCCTCGTCGTACCAGCTGTTCTTTTGCACTTTCCGAAAACCAATGGTTTCGGTTGCAGCTGTACGTAAGGAGTTTGAAATGCCGTCCCACAGTTACCTTATACCGAGTTGTTGACGAGTGCTCTCAGAAAGGAGTGCAAGCCGAGTAGAAAATCGTTATGACTGTCAACAGCGACGCGAGTGTCACAGCTGTCTGTTGTGACTGCAGCTTCTCGACGTCGAACCTTCTTGTGTTTGTTGGCGTGCGTTTTTTGCTGCACAGAGGCGGGTGAGAATTTTGGCTGCAACAATATAATGGTCCGAGTCGATGTTAGGACCTCGGAGCGCAGGCACATGTAAAACACTGGAGGTGTGTCTTCCATCTATCTACATGATAGATCTGGTTGGTGGGTTTTCGATCCGGAGACAGCCAGGTAGCTTGATGTGTTTTCTTGTGCTGGAATCTAGTACTACAGATAACCATATTTCGGGCCCCGGCGAAGTCGATCAGCCTCAAACCATTTGGGGATGTTTCCTCATGGAGGCTGAATTTACCGATTGTAGTGCCAAAGATATCTTCTTTGCCCACCCTGGCGTTAAAGTCGCCAAGCACGATTTTGACATTGTGGCATGGGCACCTCTCATAATCGCGCTCCATGCACTCATAAAAGCCACCTTTGGTCACATCGTCCTTCTCTTCCGTCGGTGAGTTGGCGCAAATCAGCGATATGTTGAAGAACCTCGCTTTGATGCGGATTTCTCCGGAGTGAATGATAGTACTCGGCGACGGAGTCTCTCTCCCACCACGAATTCAACACAAAACCACTGTAGTAAATGTCACAAGGACCTACTGGTCTCTGTCCTTGTCTCGTCCATCACATTTCTTGGACGGCGGTGATGTCAGCCTTTATTTTCACGAGGACATCAACCAGCTGGGTAGCGGCACCTTCCCAATTAAGGGACCGGACATTCCAGGTGCATGCCCTCAATTCGTGGTCATTATTTCGTTTGCCATGGTCGTCATCAAAAGGGGGGTCTCGCATCTGAGGCTGTTGTTTATTTTTCATTGGGGGTGTTTCTCACTTTAGCTTGCCTTCAATCGGATGTTGTTAGGCTACCAAGAGGACACTTGGTCAAAGACCGGAAGTCGTGAGCTGCTTGAGTCATATGTAAAAGATTCGTTTCTGGCCACTCCCAAGTGAATGGCGATCAGAGAAATTTCCTCACTTGCGTGAACTTCTGCACATGACTTCATCCTACATCTTCCACGGTAGCAATTCGAAGATGTGCCTAACGTAAAATAGAATTAGAACAAGAATTTACCTTACAGGGCATATCATAGTTCATTTACTAATACTAACGGGTGATTTTTTTGAGGTTAGGATTTTCATGCATTAGTATTTGACAGATTACGTGGGATTTCAGACATGGTGTCAAAGAGAAAGATGCTCAGTATGCTTTGACATTTCATCATGAATAGACTTACTAACGAGCAACGCTTGCAAATCATTGAATTTTATTACCAAAATCAGTGTTCGGTTCGAAATGTGTTTCGCGCTTTACGTCCGACAAATTTTGTTCAGCGATGAGGCTCATTTCTGGTTGAATGGCTACGTAAATAAGCAAAATTGCCGCATTTGGGGTGAAGAGCAACCAGAAGCCGTTCAAGAACTGCCCATGCATCCCGAAAAATGCACTGTTTGGTGTGGTTTGTACGCTGGTGGAATCATTGGACCGTATTTTTTCAAAGATGCTGTTGGACGCAACGTTACGGTGAATGGCGATCGCTATCGTTCGATGCTAACAAACTTTTTGTTGCCAAAAATGGAAGAACTGAACTTGGTTGACATGTGGTTTCAACAAGATGGCGCTACATGCCACACAGCTCGCGATTCTATTGCCATTTTGAGGGAAAACTTCGGACAACAATTCATCTCAAGAAATGGACCCGTAAGTTGGCCACCAAGATCATGCGATTTAACGCCTTTAGACTATTTTTTGTGGGGCTACGTCAAGTCTAAAGTCTACAGAAATAAGCCAGCAACTATTCCAGCTTTGGAAGACAACATTTCCGAAGAAATTCGGGCTATTCCGGCCGAAATGCTCGAAAAAGTTGCCCAAAATTGGACTTTCCGAATGGACCACCTAAGACGCAGCCACGGTCAACATTTAAATGAAATTATCTTTAAAAAGTAAATGTCATGAACCAATCTAACGTTTCAAATAAAGAACCGATGAGATTTTGCAAATTTTATGCGTTTTTTTTTTAAAAAAAGTTATCAAGCTCTTAAAAAATCACCCTATATTTTATTACCATTGCTTATTTCATAAAATTTTTAATATTAGTGCTGATGTTTAGACCAAGTGAGCTAAATAGATTCTATAAATGTACTCTTGATTCTACGTGTAGTAAATTTATTTTCTTGCTGTAAATGAGTTTTGAGTGATCACCGTAAATATGGTATGTATATACATAGTTTTATCATTGTTTTTTTTTTTTTTAATTTTATGGTAACCTCATTACCCAAAATTCAATTTTCAGTATTTACATTTTTTCCTGTCATTAAGATTCAAAAATATAAAAGGTGTAAATTGTTGTCATGTTTTTATTATCGATTTTCGAAGGAAATCTTCCTTAAAAATTATGTTTTATAATACTTTATTTCTGAGAACTTGTACTCTTATGAAGCTCGTATTGAAAAGTTCTATGATGTTTATCTGTAAACTTTGAGATTTGCGATACTTTTGGTTAATTTTTGGTCACCAGCAACCAAGCTCTACATAAAAATTCTTTACTATTAATTTATCAGACAATTTAGCAATTACTTAACTGAGTTTCCGATTTTCATCATAAAATTAGCTGAAGAGCTCTATTTGACCAGTTTATAGCGTATTGTAGCAACGTATTAGTTTATTTTTGATCGCAATTCAACTGGAAAACATATATAGTAAATATTCAATTTCGCTGCATTGAAAATACTTTATTACCAGCGGCCAGCGCATAAGGAATTTTCTCCCTGACTGCATACGAGAATGCTCATAAATCAGAAGACCCTAGACAATATTCAGACATTTTTCATGAAATCTAATGAAAACAATTAGTCGAAGCTCTTAACGTCAATTGCACCGAAATTTGTATAAGCTTAAATTTCAAGATATGTTGGTTGCCCATAGTATATATGTAATTGCTGGATTCCGTTCCTCTGGTTTACGGTTTGCACTTTAAGGTATTTCCCTGACGTCGATTCTTACAAGTTCCAGTAGTATAAAATTTTCGGCTTACTTGTTTGATATTATACACTTTATTGAATATATTTATATAGTGATATATGTATCATATGGGTATATACTATTTTAATTGGAACTCATTCTTAAAAAAAAACATTGATAAACACATTACAATCTCGACAATTCTACACTCTATAATTCAGACATAACAACAAAACTGGATCAATATGACAAATATTCTGCCGAATAGTAAATTTCTTTGATCGCGTGCTAGTATCAACTACACCCGGTTTCGGGTGACAACTGTACACTACTCTTGGCAACTTCGTCTATCATCTTATTGCTCTCGATGAATTTGTGACCTGGCATTCAATAGAAGTAAAGTCTCTTGCTTCTGGCGACATTATCCTCCGCTGTACTGCTTATCAAAATGCAAAACGAGGTCAAAACCTTAGTTGTTGCTTGATCTTCCACATAGATGTTAACTCTGGAGCTGATGCATTAGAGGCTAGCTTCCCGGATTTCTCAATACCAAACACCTCAAATTGAAACATAATCGGATCACAGCAGCTCAAAAGTCTTATGTCTGTCTTATGCCTAACTCTAGACAATATGTCAACTCCATCCCCCATTTTCGACATGATATTCTTGAATAGAGGAGTCATCTAATCGGTGCTTGCCAAACCGCTATTACCGACCGCGCTATGCCCAAAGGTTCTATATTTAAAATATGTAAAGTGAGGATTTTTCAGCAAAGAGGTCAAGTGCAAGAGCCGCAGTTAGAGTTCCCAGCAAGCTTCTGTATCATTCCTATTTGGTTTTCGTAAGACTGCAATCGCTGTGCAGCATCAATGTATGGGAGAGGGAGAAAGCCCCCAAGTTGTGTGGTGCATTTGCTTATGGGCATATAAGGAATTCTTGGCCTTTCCTACCCTAAGGTTTGGAGACAGACGTGCATTCCGAAGGCCGGCAAGAGCGCTCTTATAAGTTCCAAGCATTTTAGACCTATTATATTGCAGGAGCATTCAACAACCGCCAGAAGCAATCTTTAATGCTCTTCTCCGCGACCGGGCTGTCGGGTCAGAATGAAGCAATGTGTGTGGACTACGAAAGCTCAATAGAGGCAACACGAAAGGTGTGATTCTGTGTCCTTTGATTTAAATCCTTGCGGTAAACGACCTTTTTTCTACAGTCTATGATTAAAGAAACATGCTTGAATACTGTCTATTAGTTAACAAAAAGGTATTTCAATGGGATTTCTGCCTCTTCGGAAAGGATCTTCTTAGCTGTCAACCCAAATAAAATTAAACCGGTTTTATTTACGAAGCGGTATAAAATCATGGGGAGCTCTCGATTTCACCCTGTTAAAAAGTATTAGTACTTGGACTTCATCTTTGATAGAAAGCTATCATGCAAGTCCAATATTGAGGACAGGGTGAGGAAAGCACTGGTTGGCCTATATTGCTGTAAAGAAGGTGTTGGGAAGCGGTGCTCTCAAACAACTGTTGTTGCAGTGCTGTAATATCTTTCAAGCAGAAGTGACAGTTATTAAGGTAGCAGTAGCAACAAAATGTGGTTTCTTCTGAGGCTTCTTAAGCTCGCTAACAGTGATAGGTGTTCTAATTGATCATTTTCTCATTGGAAACTTGTCAAAATTGCAGCTTCTTTATTTTTTCTTCTCACTGTGCAGCTATCGCTAGACTAAGGTTGCCAAAATCTCTAAGATCTCGATGAATTGGCTGAAGTAGATATTAGCCAGCTCAATAAATTTGTGGCTGGCTCTAGGCACTTTCTAGATATAAGATGGACGTTTTCTTAGAAATTTCGAGCATTAGAATGGACAGTCTGGTAGTCCAAGTGCGATTATTCGTGGTCTCAGTATATTTACCTTATCTAACTTAACATCACACCCACTTATGATGCCACATCTTGACTGTATACAGAGTGTCGATAATAATACTGCTAATGGTGTATTACTGTTGTTTAGATATACTTTAAGTAAAGCCGGCATATGCCACTATCTTGGTCAAATACCGTAATAGTTTATTCACTACTAGTGTCCATAAGAGCAGCGATAGCACTCTGCCCTACTGAGTGTCTCTCCAGACTTCCTTAGTTCTATGCATAACTTTCACCACAGAAGCAAAGTAGACTCAGTCAAGAAGCCTTACTTATTTTCTGATTCAGAATTTGGCCTGATATGTTTCAATTCTAGTTCACATTTGAAATATTTAGTGCTGCAGATAGTGCCATTGGTATTGATTTTGGAATTATCTTTGGGAAATCATCACTGTGATTGAATCTTATTCTTAACTTGCATAAAAACCCCAAAAACCCACAAAATTATTATTATTTAGGGAGTTCTTTGAAAATAAACATAGTATGCAATTGTATATATTTATTTTCCAAAGTGTTGCAGGAGCGGCCTATTTCTTGGGACCCTGTTCTTCATTAAGGATCCTAGTCCAATGATTTACTTGGGATGTATACGAACAAAACTCAAAGTATAGTAAGAGCTTTGAAAATATTTAATCTTGACCACGCTCGCTTCCATTATTAATTGCTATTTTATGGTTTCCAAAACCTAAAAGCAATTGCCGCACGCAGAGTACACCAACGGTATTTGTTTCTTGCAATACCGTTGAGGTGACTACTATAAAGTTGGTCGGTTGATTTTGATATTTAAATATTGGTACAAAGGTTTGAAGGAGCTACAAGCGTTCAGTGTTCATGGATTTCAGCTAAAACCTGCAGAGAAACCGTTTGTAGTTTTTGTGTATATACGTCTACATACATATAAAAATATAGGTATGGGATATTCCATACCAAATTGACCACTTTTGAACCCGACCCCTTTAGATTTTGCTGAAACTTATCCATCCTTTTCTACCCTTTGAAAAACATTTGTTTAGAATTTTTTTTTAATTTTTTGTTCAACCGAAAAATTATTTAAAAAAAATAAATTCACTGAACGATATATTCGAGACGATGAAAGCATTTCTGTGTTTTAGTAAATTGCTTGGGTAGTTACCTGTCCGGCAAATAAGCTGCAACCAGATACCGAGCATTTATAGGGCGACGCTCAGTACAAATTGCAGTTAAAAGAGTTAACGTAAATTTTTAGTAGTTGAGTAGCGACGATTGTACGATGAAGCTTCTATCTAAAGGGTGTTGCCGAGGCAACGAAAAAATTTAACATTATTGCTGAAATCAATTTTCACGAATTTATTTTAAGGGGGGGTTTACAGACAAATGACGAAGATAGTTTAAAAAGTAGCGCTTTATATTTTAGGCACTATGACTTGTTTTAAACTTTTGCCAATTTCTTGTTAGATGAATCTCTTTCTAAAGTTGAGCGTATTAAGAAATATAGCAGTTTTCTCGAAAAATACACCTTTATTGAATGTTTTACTGCAAAAAAACGTTTCATATTTCAGTATCAGCCCATGTTCAAATTATTTGAACAATAATATACAGTTTACTATCAGTTGACCGCATACAAAAATGCAGTAAATAAAAGAAACTATGTAATAAGAATACAATACAGAAAAACAACCCTTATGGTGGGTATTGTATTCTTCATCATAAATCTTCAAGCGCCTTAGTCACACACATTCATACTTACATAAACAAACAAATAGAAATGCAATAGATGCACACTAGCAAATGTATGCAAATGCATTTGCTGATAAAATATACGTGTACTTTTAGATAAGACCAACGCACTTATTATGTGTTATGCGTTAGTCTGATAACCAATTTAAACACATAGGCTAAGAATTTTGTATAAAAGGAGCTGCTCAACAAAAATAAAATAAGATTTGAAATACCATCTCAGCCGAAAAGATTATTTTTATTTATACTTATATTTTACTTCCTCCCACCAGTGGTAAGGGTTAAAAGAAAACATAAAAATAAATACCCGAGGTAAGTAATAAGTGACGCAGCGTAGCAATAAGTTTTACTTAATAGCCCAATAGATCTTAAACAGCGGCTACCTGGAAATTCCCATAAGTATATTCATATAGGAGGATGGAGTCATGTGTAGAAGTTCACGCAAGTGAGGAAAGTTCTCTGATCGCCATTCACTTGGGAGTGGCCAGAAACGATTCTTTTACATATGACTCAAGCAGCTCACGACTTCCGGTCTTTGACCAAGTATCCTCTGGGTAGCCTAAGAACATCCGTTTGAAGGCGAGCTAAAGTGAGAAGGCGAAACACCCCTGCATAGGGTTGTGCGCTGGGTTTGGGACCCGCCACGTAAAAAAACACCCCCAATGAAAGACAACAACAAGCCTCGGATGAGTGACCCCCCTTTTGATGACGACCATGGCAAACGAAATAAGGACTATGATTTGAGGGCATGCACCTGGAATGTCCGGTCCCTTAATTGGGAAGGTGCCGCTGCCCAGCTGGTAGATGTCCTCGTAAAGATAAAGGCTGACATCACCGCCGTCCAAGAAATGCGATGGACGGGACAAGGACAGAGACGAGTAGGTCCTTGTGACATTTACTACAGTGGCCATATAAAGGAGCGCAAGTTTGGTGTTGGATTCGTGGTGGGAGAGAGACTCCGTCGCCGAGTACTAACATTCACTCCGGAGAATGAACGTCTAGCCACAATCCGCATCAAAGCGAGGTTCTTCAACATATCGCTGATTTGCGCCCACGCCCCGACGGAAGAGAAGGACGATGTGACCAAAGATGCCTTTTATGAGTGCTTGGAGCGCACTTATGAGAGATGCCCCCGCCACGATGTCAAAATCGTGCTTGGCGACTTCAATGCCAGGGTGGGCAAAGAAGGTATCTTTGGCACTACGGTCGGTAAATTCAGCCTCCACGCGGAAACATCCCCAAATGGGCTGAGGCTGATCGACTTCGCCGGGGCCCGAAATATGGTTATCTGTAGCACTAGATTCCAGCATAAGAAGATACATCAAGCTACCTGGCTGTCTCCAGATCGAAAAACCACCAACCAGATCGATCATGTTGTGATAGACGGAAGACACGTCTCCAGTGTTTTAGATGTGCGTGCGCTCCGAGGTCCTAACATCGACTCGGACCACTATATTGTTGCAGCCAAAATTCGCACCCGCCTCTGTGCAGCAAAAAACGCACGCCAACAAACACAAGGATGGTTCGACGTCGAGAAGCTGCAATCACAACAGACAGCCGAACGTTTTTCTACTCGGCTTGCACTCCTGCTCTCTGAGAGCACTCGTCAACAACTCGGTATAAGGGAACTGTGGGACGGCATTTCAAACTCCTTACGTACAGCTGCAACCGAAACCATTGGTTTTCGGAAAGTGCAGAAGAACAGCTGGTACGACGAGGAGTGCCGTGTCGCAGCGGAGAGAAAACAGGCTGCCTACCTCGCAACGTTACGATCGACCACAACACGTGCGGGATGGGATAGATACCGAGAGTTGAAGAGGGAAGCGAGACGCATTTGTAGACAGAAAAAGAAAGAGGCCGAAATGCGTGAGTACGAAGAGCTTGATAAGCTGGCCGACAGGGGTAATGCTCGAAAATTCTACGAAAAGATGCGGCGGCTTACAGAAGGTTTCAAGACCGGAGCATACTCTTGTAGAACCCCCAAAGGTGATCTAGTTACCGATGCCCAGAGCATACTTAAATTATGGAGGGAACACTTCTCCAGCCTGCTGAATGGCAGTGAACGCACAACACCAGGAGAAAGCGAACCCGATACCCCAATCGATGACGATGGAGCAGACGTTCCATTGCCCGACCATGAAGAAGTTCGAATAGCAATTGCCCGCCTGAAAAACAACAAAGCGGCAGGGGCCGATGGATTGCCGGCCGAGCTATTCAAACACGGCGGCGAAGAGCTGATAAGGTGCATGCATCAGCTTCTTTGCAAAATATGGTCGGACGAAAGTATGCCCAACGATTGGAATTTAAGTGTGCTATGCCCAATCCACAAAAAAGGAGACCCCACAATCTGCGCCAACTACCGTGGGATTAGCCTCCTCAATATCGCATATAAGGTTCTGTCGAGCGTATTGTGTGAAAGATTAAAGCCCACCGTCAACAAACTGATTGGACCTTATCAGTGTGGCTTTAGACCTGGTAAATCAACAACCGACCAGATATTCACGATGCGGCAAATCTTGGAAAAGACCCGTGAAAGGAGAATCGACACACACCACCTCTTCGTCGATTTCAAAGCTGCTTTCGACAGCACGAAAAGGAGCTGCCTTTATGCCGCGATGTCTGAATTTGGTATCCCCGCAAAACTAATACGGCTGTGTAAACTGACGTTGAGCAACACAAAAAGCTCCGTCAGAATCGGGAAGGACCTCTCCGAGCCGTTCGATACCAAACGAGGTTTCAGACAAGGCGATTCCCTATCGTGCGACTTTTTCAACCTGCTTCTGGAGAAAATAGTTCGAGCTGCAGAACTTAACAGAGAGGGTACTATCTTTTATAAGAGTGTACAACTGCTGGCGTATGCCGATGATATTGATATCATCGGCCTCAACACCCGCGCCGTTAGTTCTGCTTTCTCCAGACTGGACAAGGAAGCAAAAGAAATGGGTCTGGCAGTGAACGAGGGCAAGACGAAATATCTCCTGTCATCAAACAAACAGTCGTCGCACTCGCGACTTGGCACTCACGTCACTGTTGACAGTCATAACTTTGAAGTTGTAGATAATTTCGTCTATCTTGGAACCAGCGTAAACACCACCAACAATGTCAGCCTAGAAATCCAACGCAGGATAACTCTTGCCAACAGGTGCTACTTCGGACTAAGTAGGCAATTGAGAAGCAAAGTCCTCTCTCGACAAACAAAAACCAAACTCTATAAGTCTCTCATAATTCCCGTCCTCCTATATGGTGCAGAGGCTTGGACGATGACAACAACCGATGAGTTGACGTTGCGAGTTTTCGAGAGAAAGGTTCTGCGAAAGATTTATGGTCCTTTGCGCGTTGGCCACGGCGAATATCGCATTCGATGGAACGATGAGCTGTACGAGATATACGACGACATTGACATAGTTCAGCGAATTAAAAGACAGCGGCTACGCTGGCTAGGTCATGTTGTCCGGATGGATGAAAACACTCCAGCTCTGAAAGTATTCGACGCAGTACCCGCCGCGGGAAGCAGAGGAAGAGGAAGACCTCCACTCCGTTGGAAGGACCAAGTAGAGAAGGACCTGGCCTCGCTTGGAATATCCAATTGGCGCCACGTAGCGAAGAGAAGAAACGACTGGCGCGCTGTTGTTGACTCGGCTATAATCGCGTAAGCGGTGTCTACGCCAGTAAAGAAGAAGAAGAAGATATTCATATGATTTAGTTATTTTATTTTTATTGCTCTGCATATCGCCGATATCGTTATAAGAGGAAAGAAAAGTGCTACAATGAATTAAGACCAGCAAGCTACCGTGATACCACTATCATCCCTCCACTCAACGAAGACGAGGTAAAAAGCGTTCTAAAATGGCTCATGAACAACAAAGACTCAGATAGATTATAGACTGAGCTATTTACAGTTGGCCGTTAAAAGCTGAAAAGGGATATGCTCCAGCTTCATAGCTATATTTGGCCGGATAAATATATGCAAATGATTGAAATATGGTTGTATTCCAGCTTCTCCGTAGGATAGGGGATTCTGCGGCCTGCGCAAATTAACGCGGAATCAATTTTCTTAATATTGCATAGAAGGTTCTTTCGATAGCATTGGGTAAAAGATTTAAAGTCATTGTAAATAAATTGATTGAAGTTTATCAATGTGATTTTAGAACTAGGAAATGCAGCATAGACCAGATTTACACAATACATCTGGAGAAATTCCTTGAGAAACATATCGACATCAATCACTTTTTTGTCGATTTAAAGCCGCTTTCGCTTAACTTGAGTTGACGATATGTGACTGCGTCTAATTTGGTTTCTCTGTGAAACTCATACGATTAAGCAGAGAGAGACAATTTGAACACAACATCAGCTCCGCTAAAACAGGAAAAATCTTTTCGAGCAGTTCAGGCAGGGCGATTCTCACTCGTGCTTTTCCATCAATATAATGCTGGAAAAGGTAATGATCTAATCTAAAACATTAAAATAAAGATGCTACCGAAGCACACAGACAAATAGGCAGAATTTTCACCCCAAAAAATCGAAAGAGATAATCTTGTAGTGAAGGTTGACAAAACAAAGTACTTAAAGACCACACATAAATATCTCTCGGGCCTTGGGAATTTCGAATATCTCGGAACAACCAGGAATTTCACCAACAATCTAAGCCTGGAGATCAAACTCTTTTGCGAGAGGTGCTACTTTGGAACTCTCATCATCCCCGTCCAATTATAGGGAAAATTAGAAAAATGTTCTCCGAAAGGTCTTTAGAGCCGTCCGCGTGAGCGACGAATATTGCAGAAAATGGTACCACGAACTATGTGAACTCTACGGCAATATGGATAAAGAGCATAAAAATCCAGCGAATGCGTTGATTATGTAATATCGATCGCATAAAAAATTATGATGCAGCGAAAAGTTCCTTCGATAGGAGAGCAATGGGTGGACAACGGAAACAATGGGCGCCGACGTATGTAACGGAAAAACCAAGTGCAGCACTATATGGCGTGACCTCTCAAAGAATATAAACAACTGTCGAAGTTTTGTGTGTTTGGCCTAGACCGACCCACGGCTATAGTGCCAAAGAAGATATACAGATGTTTTACTCAAACGCTTCGAAAAATATACATACACATATTCAGCAGACCTCGCAATCTCAGACTTAAAAACTAAACGTACTGTTAGATTACTCTTATTTGCTGTCATATTTTGGTATTTGTGAAAGGTATTATAGCTCCAGTGTAACCGAGGTTAAAGTTTTTCCCCGTTTTTGATAACTACTTGCAGTTTATTCTGCATTTCTTTGTTGGTATTCTTGAACGTATAAGTTCTGCGCAAAATGGAATTTGATATCGTTATATAATTATAGTAGTATCACGCCACAAAAATGCGCCTCTGAGCGAATTTGCCACCAAATGTGCCTCTATTGCAACAGAAATACGACTTGTTGAAAAGCAACAACCATCGTCGACTGCCGAAAAATTACATTAATTTATATTTGTATTTCTTTATTAATTGTTTTTTTTTTTAAATAAATTTAATTTGGTTA
Source organism: Bactrocera correcta (assembly GCA_027475135.1). NCBI lineage: Eukaryota > Metazoa > Arthropoda > Insecta > Diptera > Tephritidae > Bactrocera > Bactrocera correcta. The sequence continues at coordinate 18,865 of JAPZAG010000920.1, read as the reverse complement.
CCATAAACGTTCGTTTGTACTGCTCATGTGTATCGTGCCAACATTCAAAAGGAATCGTATTTTTACGCTAAATGTGCAAATGGCAATATTCAGAAGTGGGATGTCAGTAGTAACTTGTAATAATATACCATAAAGGTAAATATAGAACCAACAGTAATATATTTTTAACTGAATAATATTTATAATGAATCAATATGTCAAATGAAACGTGGGGTATAAAGCTTCCTACATATCAAATTTTTTCAAAACTTAGGGCACTTATATTAATATTTGACTAGTACTATACACATTTTTTAGGCAAAGTACGGTTTTTTACTCAAGTCTCTTTCAATGGTGCTACACGGATCATAGTACCCTCGAACTTTCCTACACCATTTTTGTAGTACGAATTGTCCTTTGACTGACTTGTGACATAGTGGATATCACGGGTTCTTCAAGGGCAGTTTACGCGGATGATAGTCGATTAGATTTCGAAGTTAAATGATGGAGCATGTTTCATCCTTAGACACATATTGGGTTTATTACACTTTGGTGCAGCATTTCATATCAATAGACTTAATTCCAAACAACGTTTTCAAATCGTACATCTATCAAATTTTACAGAATCGGCATTTCGACCAGTCAAGAATCGGTTTCGCACCACATTTTTTCTAGCAGAAAATGTGGATACTTAGAGACACTGTAAAATGAGCACCGAAGACAAGATTGCTACTGCAAAGCAGAGTATCGAAGAAGACCGGAATGGAAAATCTTGAAGAAGGGATCTTGGTTTGCAGGCTTACAAAATCAAACTCGTGCAAGAATTGCTGCATCGCGCGTTCGGTGAATGGATCAGAATTTATTATCAATTTCGATTTTTTCATTAACATTTTTCTCAGAGATGAAGCTCACTTTTGGTATAATGGGTACGTTAATTGGCAAAACTATCACCTTAAAACTGATAATAATAATAATACACAAGGCATTATTAAGATACCATTTCATTCCCAAAAAGTTTCAGCTTGGTGTACTATATTAAGCCGACCGTAATGTTACTGTCAATGGAGAACGCTATATTTAACGCAATATGAGTTTTTCATATACAGCCAATGAAACAATCAATTTACATGACTATTAATGACTTAAAAGAGAATATTCAGCGGTCGAAAATTGGACTTTTCGGCTAAAATTTATTTCAGCTAGGCATGGCTGTCACTTAACTGGAATCAGTTTCTATACAAAGAGTGGTCCATTTCGAGGTTCCCTACTTTTTTAAAGACAAAACATAGAGACGTCAAATTTAATAGGTAATGTCCATTATAATTCGAAAGAACATTCTTTGGTATTTAGTTCTTAAAGATTATCTCTTTCAAATGTAGGCCAAGGCTACGTCACAGATGGTCCATACCTTGAGTACACTTTACGATGACTCGTTCGAGCATTTCGACTGATAACTGGTGAATGACACGCGTGATGTTTTGCTTCAAGACCTGAATCGAATCCGGATTGTCTGCAAAGACTTTATATATCTCTACAGAAAAAAGCCTAACAGTCACACAATCCAAAACTAACATAAGTGTTCCCCCAATTAATCCATTGATTGAAGCGATGTGTGTGAAGTGGCGCCGTCATGTTGAATCCAAATGTTGCCGAGATCACGAGAACAAGAAAAGAAACAAATGTCTTGTATAGAAGCTTAACAGCACACAAAGTCATTTGTACAAACCTTGAAAATAATAACATCTGTTTTATACATATATATAGTATATTTCGTAATATATAATTACTAAAGTAGTCAAAAGCACTAAACTCAATATTTTACCTTCGTTTTCCTAAGGAGAAAATCAAGCAAACTCATAACACTTAACTAAACACCTTACCAAGCCAATCAAACCAGAAAAGCCAAACCAAACCAAGTTGAGCAACCAACTATACTAGAACAACACAAGAATCAACAACATAACGACTACAAGATGAAGCAATAATAATAATACTTTCGGAAGAAGTACATGTAGAGTATGAGAGGACACAGCAACGGCTCACAGTAATTGAGCTGCTAGGAGGAGGAATAAGTTTTGTGGAAGGAAAAGAATGCGGTGAAAATGTGCCACTAAAACCACTATAGTTTGGTCTTTAAGTTTGGCGTATATGTGTAGTAACATAAATATGCGAAAGAAAATTACGTTATACGTCATTTGCGGTGATTGGCATTATGACATACGATAGCAAACGGATCGTAATGAATTTTCAATTCACAATAGTTTTTAAATTCCACGTTGCTTTGGATCGTGTTTTTAGGTCACAATAGATGTGGAACTGTCAAAAGTGTTGCGAAATTTTCAATAAACTAACAAAAGCTAATCAAATATCAAAATGAGTCCAACTTTGTTTTTTTATTTGAGCTCTAGTGAAAGTGGTGGGCATAAAAAAATAGTGGGGAGATAGCTAGGAGATCGTAGCATTAGCGTAGGTATAAAAAAAATTTTTGAATCCTCATTAATAAAATTTTCTTTGCAGATGTATCGTTAAGCAAAGCATTGGAATCTTAAGAAGACGGTTGAGTATTAGGATGTGGCAAGAGAGAAAGATTTGCTAACGTTTGTGGGGCATTACATAACATTTGCATAAATTTTACAATAAGATACGACCCTCAAAATTGCGATTCTTATCACACACAAAAAATGGACAACGGGATAGCGAACCGTTTCACCGCAATCGGCCAAACGTTAAAAGACCAAATAAATAAATTTAATTCAAAAATGTATATGTCCTTAACCTTGAAAATAATTTTATTTTTGTTGTTCTTATAAAAAATCTTTTTTAATTTTTAATGAAATATTCCATTCATTTGTTTCTTTTTATGCTTTTTATTCCTAAAAATTATAAAAAACTTAAAATTAAAAAAAAATTTTGCTCACATTTCCATAAATTTGTCTATTACGATTGGTAGTTTGCGTTCGAACAACGATTCGAACGATTGGATACTCGTTCACGTATGTCATCATGCCAGATTACGATAGAAGCGTTACGATCACGTATATCATACTACAAAATACAGCCTTTTACGTGACGAGTGATACGTTCACGGATGTAACGATTAAGTTACGTTATGCTTCCACACAGATTTGTGGCACCTTATTCTTTGTGTTGCCTGCAGGGTAAGTTGAAAGTTTGTGACAAAGGTTTTGTGTCATATTTACCTCAAGCGGCCAAAAGAAGTGGTGTCAGACACTCTCGTATATACATATCAACTTCTAGGAAATATTGAGCCTTACATTTTATCCTAAAGCAATTGGCGCCTTTCGTCTGTCTTTTTATAGCTCAACACTGTTATAATTCCAGTTTGTCTCCCTTTAAAATCATCACACGACCAATAAACATAAATTGCTTATTGAGTTTTCTTTATGGAATTTTAGCAAATTTGCAATTCTTGTCATTGAATCGCCGCGTAGTTCATACCAGTGTACAGCGTTACCCGTGAGGTATTGTTTTTTATACAACATTTATTTAGGAAAACAAATACATATCTCTACTATATACAGCAAATGATTTTGTTGCAAGTGTAGCCAGATCCTTTTCAACCTGATTTTTCCACTTCCTCCGTTTTCCCCAGCGGCTGCTGCGTCGAATACTTTTAGAGCTGGAGTGTTTTAATCCAATCGAATGACATTGTCTTCGCTGAATTATGTCAATGTCGTCATATAATTCATACAGTTCATAGTTCCATCGACCGCAGTCGTAGCGCCGACTCATCAGATGTTGTCATCGTCCATGCCTCGGTACCATATAGCAGAACGGGAATAATAACAGATTTTTACAGTTAGAGTTTATTCTTTGTTCGACGAAAGAGGAATTTACTTGTCAACTGCTTACTTAGCCCGAAGTAACACCTATTTGCAAGAGTTATTCCATGACTTCGAAGTTATGACTGTCAACAGTGACGTTCAGCTAAGTCGCGAATTCGACGACTGTAGGCTAGCAGCTGTACAGTGTTGCAGAAGATTGTACTTTCTAAAATAATGATACCCGTACAGAGATATGGAAATCTATTTTTAGTTATTGCTCTCAGCATAAGACCTCTAGAAGTTTGTGTCATCTCACACGATTGAGCTCCATATAATCCAGGTAATTTTGAATTCGGATAAATATCTGAGAAACGTAACGTATTTATGGAACTCTTTATATTGATATCGATCTTTCAGTTTGTTTGTACCTCTCCGAAGTACAGCTTCTTTAGGGAGGTATGTATCCACTCCTAAAGCAGAGTTGCTACAGAGGTCTCGTAGACACTGAGGTCAAAGCTAGTCACGGAGTGTATGACTTCACTAGCAGTAACATCAAGCTTTTTCCATATTAAACTTGTCTGGATGCCTAGACACAGTGGAATTGTCTAGAATTGTAAAGTCGACGAGCTTGCAATTTAATGCACTTATCACCGAATTCCATCAGGATAGAAATGAGCAGATGTATGCCCGCTTTCATGTACCCAGGCACTGGATTTCTGGCCTCCCGCGAGTTACATATTTGAATAACCTGCTACAAAACTCTGTTTGGATCACCGATAACATTTACACGAAAAATATTGAATTATATCAGTGGTACAAATTAGAAAATAGAGTGCCTAAGTACTGTACTGTCTTCTGCAAAGTGTATAGAAAAGGGACAACATGCAAAAATGTTGTTAACGAAAAAAAAAAAATCGAAATGCAATGCGAATTGTTTCTCTAATATAGTACTCGTATAACCTTTTCTTTTGCAAGCAAACCTAACATGGTAAGCAGTTTTATGCTTTATTTCTATATTATCTACAGTTTTTCTAATATTATGCATTGTCTCAATATATTGCCTGAAGAACAACAAAGCGGCAAGGGTCCGATGATAGGAACATAAGCGTGTTCTGCCTAATGTACGGAAAGGGGTGCCCACAATCTCCATGTGATAAGCCTCCATATCGCATATAAGTTTTTATCGAGCACAATGTATGAAAGACTGAAGCCCGCCATCAACAAACTGAACTGGCTGGGTGGACATTGAAACTCTACTATCGACCAGATTTTCACCATTCGCCAAATCTTGGAAAACATCCGTGAAACCTCCGAGCCGTTCGGTACCAAACGAGACTTTAGACAAGGCGACTCTCTTTCGTGCGAATTCCTCAATCAACTCTTGGATAACACAGTTAGAGCTGCAGAATTAAAAAGAGAAGGTACCATTGTCAACGCCAACGCCAATGATATTGATTTCATTGCCCCCAACAACCACGCTGGTAGAGTTCAGACTGAATAAGGAAGCGAAACAAATGCATCTGGTGGTAAAGGAGGGCAAGACGAAATATATTCTTTCACCAAACAAACAGCTGTCGCATCCGTTACTTGGCTCGCACGTCACTGTTGACGTCATAACTTTAAAGTCAAACAAACTTTCGTCTTTCCAACACCAACCACAATATCAGGCTTGAACTACTACTTTTGCTACTTTAGATCGAGTGGGCGATTGAGAAGTAAATTCCTCTCTCGACGAACAAAGATCAAACTCTACATGCTCAATCTTTGCTCCTCCCAAGAAGCCGCTCATTTGTCCGAACGATCTATATTGTACCACTATAGCATACAGCTGTATACAAACTGAACTATCAAATGCTCGTATAGAAAAGTTTTTCGTTAGCGAAATACCTTCACGAAATTAAGAATGGGTTATTGTATAAGATATGGTGCAATCTCCAAAGAAACTGTTTAAAGTTCTGATAACGAATATTACATATAAATTGCATTTCTTCTTCACTCAAACACAAAATGAGAACAGGAAAATATCAGCGAAACTTAAAAACACACAACGTGTGAAGAAAAATTGTATTACTCTTCACCATAAAGTCTCTTCGGCTGCACTTGTTGCTTATGCTGTGTTTTTTTTACTCACATATGGTAGATGAAGCAAAAATTTAAATTTTTTAAAAAATTGGCCCTTTGTAATTTAAAATTGAAAATCGGCAAAGTTTTTAAGGAGAACTGAGTGAAAACAGAAGTCAAAGAATAGGGATAAGTGGTCGTATTATTGAAGTTTAAGTAAGCACTTGCGAGAGAGAGTCCACGCATTCATGATGATTGGCGGTGCCAAAGAGACCCGTGTAACTGAAGGAAAATTCTAAACAACTGGCAGTGTTCAAGAATAAATTGCACTTGAAGGAAAAGTTAGGGAAAGAAAAATAAGGGGAAGATAAGTTAGAGTTATATTAAAAACGAAGAAGTATTAAAATTTGCGGCAAAAAGGGAATCTTTTGATTGATGCAACTATGTGAATGAAACAAATTTTTTTGTGTATATATGTGCACGTAAGTTTGAATAGTTGAGTGAATAACGACATATTTTTACAGATAATAATCTAATTTGAGAATGGACTGGCTTCATTCAGAAGTCATATAATTTTGTTTACTACTTCAGAAATGGTCTGTTGAGATCTGAATATACTCTTTCAAGCCAGATTATTTGCCTGACTATTTGAAAGAAAAGTTTATGCCTGATTTTAGCAATAACAATAAATTTTGACTTATGCCAGCCTACTGTAGGGTTTTATATGACGAATGACGATATAGAATTCTTAAAACTTTATAAAATTTATATAATATTTATATACAATATAAATTCACCTGCTCGCTGTTCGCAAATAAATTATTTTCCTTGCCTCTGACCAAGGATGCTTTCACGCGCTACGAAGTAAGCGACAAAAAAATTTTTATTTATTTTTTTTTAAAGGGGGGAATTAATTTTTATACTCTTACAGCCAGTTGCTACAGAGTAGTATAGTTTTGTTCACCTAACGGTTGTACGTATCACATAAAACTAGTAGATGGGCGTAATCTGACCACTGCCACGCCCACAAATTGCTGTAACTAAGTACTTAATTAAAGGGACAAAACTGTAATTTGGCACATGGGATTACAGTAGCAAGGGGCACCTGTGGAAAAAATTTTACGAAAAAGTGGGTGTGGCCCCGCCCTGTAATAAGTTTAATGTATATATATCTCCTCCACGATTACTACAGGAGTTCCTACCGAAAGGTGAAAAATGATGATATCCGATGACAACTCCGCTCACTCCCCCTACAACGTAATTTTTTAAAAAAACCCCTAAACCTAAAAATTTGCCATCGGGATGGCAAGATAAAGCTTTATAAGGACCGGTGTAAAAAGTGGACGATGGGCGTGGCACCGCCCTCTTTTTTGGGTTTAAAACCCATATTTCGGTAATTAATTTTTGTTCATTCATACCATTCCAAATAATTACAGTATATATGTATAAGAACAGATGTGTAAGTTGCTACTATAATGCAGGTATTTAGAAAGGTAAGTCCACCGTCCATTAAATCTCATTTTATGAATAAAATATCCTTGATTGAAGTGTTGACCAGTGAAAGTGGTGTAAATGAACTTCACTGACAAAAACATTCCATTACAATTTTAAACTCTGGATCAGTTATCAAACTGATACTGATCGCTAGATTCATAGAACTGATTTACCTTAACCAATTGCTTTTTAGACATACTATTTATAAAATAGCTTTCATGCCTCGGCAGTAATACCTCAGACAAGACAATTAAAAGTAGTTACTTAGCTGCTATCTTAATTAGAAAATAAGAAATCTTTTTTAATTGATACCGGTTTCCAAATTACATAGATAAAACTCGTTCTAGTTTAGGAAGATCCAGGCATTATCCCTAAAGAGCTAGATCTGTGTTCTTAAACTTTCTTCATCTGTGTCAATGTAGTATTTCAATGTCATCAAAAAGCAGTCACCGAAAAATTAATGGGGTTGGCACAGGCTGTGATTTGTGGATTTTCCTCGCAACCTTTATGACTCATACTTCAACACGCTGCTAAATGTTTGCTTGTTAAATTTTCATGCCTCAATACTATTTCAATTGGTATATAAATGTTTTTCATTGAGCTGTTTTGCCAGACGACAATTGAACTAGCGCTTAAGGTTCGAGCGCAGAGTTTAGAAATTTTGCTGACTGGTTTAGAGGACGGCAAAAGAGTGAAAGATTTGCTGCACTGCCCTCAGATTGCTTGCTGCCTTTTCTTTTTTCAAACATTGCTTTGCACTTTCTTCTTCAAGTTGGGTTTTACGCCATTTGTTATATTTAGTTTTGGTGTTTTGCTTTAACGTTTTGTGTCGCGTTAAATTGGAGTTGTGTAGAGGATGCATTTATTTTGTGCTTTTTTGTTTGTATTAAAATGGCCTTTAAATGAAGTTAGCTGTTCCGGAGAGCGCAATAAAAGCATTTCGTGTTATGAAACGTAAATTCATCACGAAATATAATTCTAGAACCACTCTTTTATAGTTACCTTAATTTTATGACTCTTTAATAAAAGTTATAATTATCGTTATATTTTAATATTTCTTTAAGTTCTACTTGGCACTACAGCGTTACCATCAAATAGACGACAGAAAATCACTCTTTTCAAATAGTACATAAAATGCCGCAGCCAATAAAAACTTGTGTTAAGACTTCTAAACGTTATTATTATTTTAATTTTTTTTTTACTAAAAAAATTAGTTTCACTATATGTCGCCTTTAAAATTCCCTCATTCAATGGGTTTATTATATTACTTCCCGCTTTTTAATTTATTATCCCCAATAATCTTATTAAATTTTATGTTTCTAAATTAACCTAGGTTCACGGTACCATCGTGCTTACACCCTATTTATTTAAAAGTACGCCACGAAAATTAATCCTTTGATTAAATACTTGCCATCACAAAAAACATTGATAAAGTAAACGTGCAGAGCAAGAAAGATGCTTAACGGGAACTAAGTTCATCTAATATAATATTAGATGGAGTGACCAAGCGTTCAGCCACTTAAAGTTTGGAAATCTATTTTAGATACATTAATGTGCCGTTGTGTCAGTGTACATACCTGTATAAACTGCTTATCCCCTAACAATACAAACTTTTGCTTTTCTATTAAGATTATATTTAATTTTGCAGATCTTGCCGGCTCCTACTTAAGGCAGTTACACCATAATTGTCTTTTTCATTCTATTTTGCTTAATCATTTCAAAGCTTTTCAATGTTGCTTTACTCCTTCATGGTAGCTTTAACATATTTTCATGGAAACTATCCTGCTTTCAAAAGAAATTTTCACATTTACTCTCCTGCCTTCTTGCTGTTTATTGTCCAGTCGATGTGCTTTTATTTGCGAGTTTTGAGAAAATGGCGAGAAATGTCATTATTCAAAGAATTTGAACAACTTTTCACTTCATTTTATACAACACTAAGTGACAGAAAGGGAGGATAAAGTCATGTGTAGATATTCACGTGAGTGAGGAAAGTTCTTTGATCGCCATTCACTTGGGAGTGGCCAGAAACGATTCTTTTACATATGAATCAAGCAGCTCATGACTTCCGGTCTTTTACCAAGTATCCTCTGGGTAGCCTAAGAACATCTGTTTGAAGGCGAGCTAAAGTGAGAAGGCAAAACATCCCCTCCGCAGGGTTGTGCGCTGGGTTAAGGACCCGTTACAAAAAAATTCCCCCAATAAAAAGGGTGGGAGAGAGACTCCGTCGCCGAGTGCTATCATTCACTCCGGGGAATGAACGTCTAGCCACAATCCGCATCAAAGCGAGGTTCTTCAACATATCGCTGATTTGCGCCCACGCCCCGACGGAAGAGAAGGACGAATGTGACTACGATCGGTAAATTCAGCCTCCACGAGGAAACATCTCCAAATGGGTTGAGGCTGATTGATTTCGCCGGGGCCCGAAATATGGTTACCTGTAGTACTAGATTCCAGCATAAGAAGATTAATCAAGCTACCTGGCTGTCTCCGGATCGAAAAACCACCAACCAGATCGATCATGTTGTGATAGACGAAAGACACGTCTCCAGTGTTTTAGATGTGCGTGCGCTGCGAGGTCCTAACATCGGCTCGTACCACTATCTTGTTGGTGCCAAGATTCGCACCCGCCTCTGTGCAGCAAAAGGCACACGCCAACAAACACAAGGAAGGTTCGACGTCAAGAAGCTACAATCACAACAGACAGCCGATCGATTTTCTACTTGGCTTGCACTTCTGCTCTCAGAGAGCACTCGTCAAAAACCCGGTATAAGGGAACTGTTGGACGGCATTTCAAACTCATTACGTACAGCTGCAACCGAAACTATTGGTATTCGGAAAGTGCAAAAGAACAGCTGGTACGACGAGGAGTGCCGTGTCGCAGCGAAGAGAAAATGGGCTGCCTACCTCGCAACGTTACGATAGCACACAACACGTGCGGGTTGGGATAGATACCGAGATTTGAAGAGGGAAGCGAGACGCATTTGCAGACAGAAAAAGAAAGAGGTCGAAATGCGTGAGTACGAAGAGCTTGATAAGCTGGCCAAAAGGGGTAATGCTCGACCTGGTCACCGATGCCCAGAGCATACTTAAATTATGGAGGGAACACTTCTCCAGCCTGCTGAATGGCAGTGAAAGCACATCACCAGAAGAAGGCGAACCCGATACCCCAATCGAGGCGATGGAGCAGACGTTCCATTACCCGACCATGAAGAAGTTCGAATATCAATTGCCCGCCTGAAGAACAACAAAGCGGCAGGGGCCGACGGTTCAAACACGGCGCGAAGAACTGATAAGGAGCATGCATCACTTCTTTGTTAAATATGGTCAGACGAAAGCATGACCAACGATTGGAATTTAATGTCCTATGCCCAATCCTTAAAAACGGAGACCCCACAATCTGCGCCAACTACCGTGGGATAAGCCTCCTCAACATCGCATAGATGAAAGATTAAAGCCCACCGTCAACAAACTGATTGGACCTTATCAGTGTGGCTTTAGACCTGGTAAATCAACAACCGACCAGATATTCACGATGCGCCAAATCTTGGAAAAGACCCGTGAAAGGAGAATCGACCACACCGCCTCTTCGTCGATTTCGAAGCTGCTTTCGAACACAAAAAGGAGCTGCCTTTATGCCGCGATGTCTGAATTTGGTATCCCCGAAAACTAATACGTCTGTACAAGCTGAGGTTGAGCAATACCAAAACCTACGTCAGAATCGGGAAGCCGTTCGATACCAAACGAGGTTTCAGACAAGGCGATTCCCTATCGTCGACTTCTTCAACCTGCTTCGGGAGAAAATTATTCGAGCTGCAGAACTTACTCGAGCAGGTACAATCTTTTTTAAGAGTGTACAGCTGCTGGCGTATGCCGATGATATTGATATCATCGGCCTCAACACCCGCGCCATTAGTTCTGCTTTCACCAGACTGGACAAGAAAGCAAAACGAATGGGTCTGGCAGTGAACGAGGGCAGGACAAAATTTCTCCTGTCACCAAACAAACAGTCGTCGCACCCCCGTCACGTCATAACTTTGAAGTCTATCTTGGAACCAACAATTTCAGCCTATAAATCCAACGCAGGATAACTCTTGAAAACAGATGCTACTTCGGACTGAGTGGCGAATTGAGAAGCAAAGTCCTCTCCCGACAAACAAAAACTAAACTCTATAAGTCACTCATAATTCCCGTCCTGGTATATTGTGCAGAGTTGGACGATGACAACAACGGATGAGTCGACTTTTCGAGTTTTCGAGAGAAAAATTCTGCGAAAGATTTATGGTCCTTTGCGCGTTGGCCATGGCGAATATCGCATTCGATGGAACGATGAACTGTACGAGATATACGACGACATTGACTAGTTCAGCGAATTAAAAGACAGCGGCTATGCTCGCTAGGTCATGTTGTCCGGATGGATGAAAACACTCCAGCTCTGAAAGTATTCGACGCAATACCCGCCGGGGAAGCAGAGGAAGAGGAAGACCTCCACTCCGTTGGGAAAGGGCCAAGTAGAGAAGGACCTGGCTTCGCTTGGAATATCCAATTGGCACCACGTAGCGAAAAAAAAGAAACGACGGCGCGCGGTTGTTAACTCGGCTATAATCGCGTAAGTGGTGTCTACGTCAATTAAGAAGAAGAAGTGACAGAAATAGCAAAGCAAAAAGGAGAGGGAAGCTTCAATAATGGAAACAACTATAAAAGCGCCCTTGCTTTCAATGTAGTGTATCGCTAAGAATAATAAGTAATTTAAAATTACTTAGAAATTTAGATAGATAAATAAGGATGATATATACCTCAACCAAAGATCTATTTGGCCCACGTATTGTGGGTGACTTTTTAGGAACGAAATGTTATGTGGATCGTCGAGTCCTGGTCGAGCAAGCGAAAACAAGGGGGTCACAATAGTGATAAAAGCATGCCTTTGTACCAAAAACGTTTAAAAACCCGTCATGACTTTTTTTCACATACCCAATACAAATATCTTTAAAATCTTAGCGAAATTCAGAATGATTTTTTTTAAATAAAGGTGTATATTTTTGTCTGTGATTGTAAATAGTACATACGACTCTTACTACTTTTAATTAAAATGTATACGAAAATCTCGTATATCACGTTAGCTTGCGAGAATATAAAAAGTGTGGTTACACCCGAACGTTACTTGTTTCTCTTTAGATTTAATTTATTTTATATAATTAAGTGTGTATGCCACCGCTTTAACAAGCAGTGAGTACCATATTTGCATTGATATTGCTGATACGCATTGTTTAATTTGAGATATACTGACGCAGCAGAATTTGAAATTTAATATTTTAGTATATAGTATATGTATAAATAATATATAAAAAATATAGTACGTTTAAAAGGGAAATATTATTTTTTAAATTTTAAAAACACAACATTCAACTTTAAGTATTAGTTAAATTAAGATTTCATGAATTCAGTTACAAAAATAATCAAATAATGTTCGGGGGAATATCTATACGAGTCGTAAATAAAATATATACCCTTGGATTTTTATGATTTCCAAAATACTCCCTAAAAGAGGGGCTGTACCGAATAGGTAAGAAAACACTTTCCCGTGTATATTTATTCATTGGTTAGCAAAACAGCTTATTTTTGCAAAAACGCGCGGTCGTCCATATAAATAAAAAAATTAGGTAGACGTTCGTTAGAACTATATTTTTTTATAAATAAATGGTAGTTATTAAAAATAGTTTTTTCTTGTTTAGTCGATCAATGCTTCGAGATCTTGAAATATGCTGTAAATATTACGAACATTAAGTTATCAGCTCTATATAGATAATTATTTTTTCTCTCATACTTCCACTAACCAAAAGAAAAAAAATATGTTCATCATTCGCCATGTGTTAAAAGACTGTCTACAAATATTTGTATTAACTATGATCTTAAAAGTTCTAAAATCTGGAGAAGGTTGCTGTTGCTTTCTTCAAATAAACAGCGTTGCAATAAAGTTGCTTACTTATAGCGGTATCGCCTTAACGGTTAAATCAAATACATAAGTATGGTCATATCTAAACTTAAATGTTATAGTGAAAGAGGTATAAGCCAAGTAAGCCCAAAAAAAAACGCTGACTCCAATTGCACTGCCGCTATACTACCCTTCACAAATAAAAAATATTACTTAAAGAAATAGATTTTAATCAGTCAGTTTATATGCCAGTCCTGTACCATCTATAGATATGACAGCTATTCGATATAAGATTCTTGAGGAGAAATGTACATGTTCAAAATTTCACTTCGATATCTCAAAAACTGAGGGACTAGTTCGCGTATATACACACAGACGTACGTAGCTAAATGGACGCAGTTCATCATACACTTAATATACCTTGTTCAGGGTATAATGAAATCCAACGACCGACAATGTCATCAAAAAAATGTATTTTTGCTCGCAGCGAAGGAGATGCTTGTTTTCGAATAGCCCTAAATGATTCTTCTCTATGGGTTGATTTGATGTAATAACGCGCATAATTTATTATCAAAGGCGTTTCAGTGGTGTAACTTCGTTGCTGTTTTTTGCTCAACCCCGAGGCAGAGTAAAGCGTAAATTTGTACCAGCCTATAACCGCAGGCTTCACCAGATGCATTCAAGTGAGGTATAAATGTACTATAGTAATGCAATAGTTATGAGATTTACATCCATACTACATGTATTTCGCATGCCTTATTAAGCATTTCGAATAATGGGTAAATTTGTGTTGAAAAGTTTCCCAAAGGAGTCTTTACCACAAATATATCAAATAATAAATTTACTCTGTGATAATTTATGATATATCTAATTTATATATCTATATTTTATGTTTACAACGTATTATTCAGTTAAGTTGTTTAATTTCAACTTTACTTAAAGTGGCTACATTAAATTATTTTGTTTTTGCTTTGTTACTTTTTTTCAACTATTCACAATTTCCTCACAAAACAAATGTTTAGTTCATCTCTATAGAAGTTGAAAAAACACGTTATGATGGGTAGAAATTGAATTTCCACAAAGATGTTGTAAGTAGCATTTTGTTTTTGGGATCCAGGCACTACCCCCGAAGTTAAGTGAACAATTGGGATGTGGTCCAAATATTCGGTACCTAGAGGCTTGAACAGTTTTAGTTGGATTTGTATAGCTTTTGGCCGCAAGTTGCAAGAGTATAATTGTTTAGTTGCACTTGAACTTTGTATTACCTTACTTGTTTTGAAATATGGTCATAAGAAGCTTCTTTAAGAAAAGAAAAAATCATCAAGATGAGACAATAATATACAAGTATAGGTGAAGAAATAAAAATACCGCTGCGTTGAAAACATTCAACTTATTTTACATAAGGTGTATTTTATTTAACTAGCAAATTAAGCTATTAGCTTATTTTGTATGGAATCATAGTTTCATAGCTGTCATAAGCTATCATAGTTTGTATATTGAACTAGAGGCATTGCCAGTTCATCGCTTTTTTCATTCACAATAGCAAGGTTTTTCCAAAAAAAGTAGTTAGAAAAGCGCGAAACCTCATTTTGACAGATGAAAATGTGAACGAACCAAAAATACAGATTTTTTGTATGAGTATTAAATTAAAATTACAACAAACATGAACACTTGTTTTCATTTTTTTTGTATTCTAGACCTCAAATAAATAAAATAAATTTTGTATAACATATTAATATTCCGTTTACAAATTTGAAATTTCAAACTAAATTTTATATCAGTTGATTGTTCTTGTCCGCATTACCAATTCATTTTTAAGCGAATAAACGGAATAAGCTAAGTGAGTTTTACTTGTCTATGATTTAGCTATTAGCTTGTGATAGTTAAATAAAACATGGCTATAGTTAATACATGCAGTGGGAAGCAAAAAATAACTACAAGTCTGTGCTTCGTGTATTTATCTATATAAATAAAAATGAATTGTTGTTCGTTAGTCTGATTAAAACTCGAGAACGGCTGGGCTGATTGAGCTGATTTTGGTTTTAAAATGTGTATCGTATTCCAGGGTAGGTCTAAAAGGTGAGAAATAATCGAATAATTGCCGGGAAAACTCTAAAAACAGCCCTTTTCTATTTCCCAGACAAATGTGACGTGATGTCACATCGCATGGCATGATATCACATCACATTGCATAAATACCCATCATGTACAAGTCGGCGTAAAAGTAATTCTACTACAGAAGGTGCTATAAATTTTGCAATTGACCTCTAATGTCAGTTCTGTTTTGGCAATTGTGTAGTAAACGAATGCGAAATACACGTAAATAAATAATGGTACGCTACACTGTTTCAGAACGCGGGTTATTGGTTACTATTTATTTG
Source organism: Bactrocera correcta (assembly GCA_027475135.1). Classification (NCBI taxonomy): domain Eukaryota; kingdom Metazoa; phylum Arthropoda; class Insecta; order Diptera; family Tephritidae; genus Bactrocera; species Bactrocera correcta. The sequence continues at coordinate 3,236 of JAPZAG010000920.1, read as the reverse complement.
ACCAATTATCGGTCGGTGACTTTGGCACAACTGAATTTAGTAACAGGTTTCCTGGCAGTCCTACGCCTACTGGTGAAACACTGCGACGTTGAGCCGCTCATATTGCTGCTGTTGCCGAGGATGTCATGGAAGCGCCGTCGACATCGACCAGACGACGTGCCACGCAAATGGGTATCAGTCGACTGTGTTTACACCGAATTTTGGTACAAGATTTGAAAATGTTTCCGTACAAAGTCCAGACGGTGCATCAGCTGTTAGTTGCTGACCGCCAATCGCGTCCAACATACGCTCAAGCCATCTCTTAAAGACAATATTCGTCAAGAATGTGAGGACCTATCGCCGGAAGTTCTAGCCAAAGTGATGGAAAATGCCATAAAAATGGTTCAAATGACAATCAACTGTGGTGGCGGCTATTTAGATGATATCATATTCTCGACTTGATGTAAAAAAATTTAAAAGACAAAATAAAAATAATCCACAAGCAGAATCAAAGTTTTTAATTCTTTGAAAAAATTACAGCCAAAAAACATCAGAAGGTTATTTTTGCGCCATATGTATATAAAAATAAGTTGAGCTATAGCTGACTAAACCGTTATATGATATGAAAAAGTTCATTTTTAATGGACTTACGAGCGTAAATTTCCAAAAATTGACTTTCCCATATCACTTTTTTTGAATTTTTTTATTTTGTTTTCTGATTAATTTATTTGTAAATTATTTGAATCGTTCACTTTACGTCGATTGTTTTCATTATTTCGGCTATTCAAAAGGTAAATTGCTGAAAATTATTCAGTGAATGCGTAATGTGTCTTTCATGCAAAGTGATCAAATACAGTTTGAAATTTGTTCCGATGCCACGAGTAAATCGCGCTAATATTGGCAGCCCAAACCACATGAACGAGTACTCGCAGGATGCGATTATATACCTGTACGTGCGGGATTATGGAGGGCGGATTTATTTGTTACATTCACTTGCAATGCACAATGACCATAGATTACGGAATTATTGAATCGTAATCAATCGGCAAGATCGTCACGATGTCACAGCACAACTTTTCAAACAACAGCTATGATGTTTGATGGACTTTATTTTGAAGCTGCGTATGTATATATGTTGCTGTTAGATGCAGGATTTATTCATTTGAGGTTCAAAAAGATGTTCTTGAGATGGTGGATGATGGTTACACCAGATCAAATTGATGAAATCATTTCTGTGGAAATTCCTGATCCAGAGAAAGATCCAGAATTGTACGAAGTGGTGAAAACCAATCTGGTTTATGGATGATGGTGATGTCCACAACAATCGCATTTCGGTGTGTATGTCTGACAATAATTGCACGAAACACTAGCCACGTGCTTTTCTTTCGGAAACGCAAACTGGAAATGATAGATATCCATTGTATCGGTCTCGCTCACCAGACGACAATGGCAGAACATTTAGCATTCAATTAAGAGCTGTGAATAACGAAGTTGACAACACATGGATTGTACCATATTCGCCATTACTGTCTAATTCACATTTAAAGCTCATATCAATGTTAAGTATTGCAGTTTGCGAAATCAATCAAGCAAAAACGTCACCGAAAGACGTAGCGGCCAATAAACGCTTTGCCCGTGAACGAGATGGGATCAGCAACTAGCAAATAAGTCGATGCGTGAAGTGCAATGAAGCATTTTATGATGTATTTACCTTTGCGATTCATGAAAGTTTTCCGACTGTTCTGCATCTCGCAGTTCATTTGGAGAATGGCCAAAGAGCGTATTTTAAACCTTAGAATACATTACAGCCAGTGGAAACACCGCCAGCAACAAAATTGACATTGATGAGTTTTTTCTCAACTTTCGTCAGTGATCCATTTGCGAGAACATTGCTCTATTCGGAAATTACGTGATATTATACATGGAATGCATCGTCGAAGAAATAGCTACGCAGAAAACAAGGCCAACCAGTAGATTGACATCCAGGTGTGTTTTCAACTAATGCCTTAGGACGAATTTAGACAATGCACCCGAAAAATGCCGATTGCTTCTACCTTCGGTTGCTATTGATAAGTGTACGCGGTTCAATTTTAATTGAGTCATTGCGTATTGTGAATGGTGTTTACAACTTTTTGAGAAGCATGCCATCAGTTACAATTGCTGGAACATGATAATCAATGGAATCAAACGATGGACGATCGCCATGATCATTTCGACACATCAGCCTTCAAATTGGCGTCAATTATGGGATACAAATAAAAATGACATTGCCGAGGACACTTTAAATCGTTTTCCATAAGAATTGGAAATAGGAAAATTCCGACTGATACTTCCAGGCGTTTGATACCAATTCTACGTGCCTTTTTTTAATTTTAGCAAAATACCGATGCTAATGACTTAAACTGGAAGATTCTATGTCAAATTCCGAGAGCTTTGCGCTCATATAGAATGATCGTCTTGACAATGAATACGAAGCCGTTAATTATCCAGTAAAATTTCTAACTTCTTTGGGGAGGCTTGGTACGCCGCCGCATCATTTGCGTCTCAAAGTTGGATCTGTCATTATCATGTTATCCAATCTTCATGCGCCGAAACTGTGTAATGGAACCCGATTGATTGTAACGCAGCTATCGAATACAAGGGGCAGACCGCTTGATTCTACGAATTCCTTTGAGTTCCAACGATTTGCCATTTCAGTTCAAACCTATTCAGTTTCCAGGGAAAATTGCATTTGAAATAACAATTAACAGGACACAATGATAGTGTTTAGATGTTTTTCACACGGCCAGCTATATGTGGCGCGTTCTCAAGTTAGAAAACCATCCTCTCTATACATTTACACACCAAAACAAACTACGCTACATTGAAAAAAATGTGGATAAATCGCAAATAAATGATTTTTAACACAATATAAATTAAATTTTCTTTTCATTTTAAAACACATAATTTCACGCAGGACAACGCCTGACGGGTCAGCTGGTATCTGAATAAATAAGGAAGTAGCAAAGAAATTTTAAAACGCTTTTTATTCCTTTAGCTCATGTTCAATTCCAAACAAAATGTTTAATAATATAAAAAATTATCGAATTCTAAGAAAAACTCATAATAAACTAAAGCAACTCACATGTGCTCAATTCTGCACCCGTTACCTATTTAATAAAAAATATCAAAGTTAGCTGTAAGTTTTGCATTATTCACAGCTTAAATAAAACATTTATAGTAAGTGATATTATACTTTATGACACGTGGTAACAACA
>JAPZAG010000919.1:0-46613 GCA_027475135.1 Bactrocera correcta | reverse complement strand
TTCTATATACACATTTAGCAAGCGATATCGAAATGCTTCAAATCATTAGTTTAACATATTTAAGTTAATTAACTTCTTTATCTTACTGAAGTTGATATAAGGCCATGGCGGCATAAAGGCAGTGCATTTAGAAGAATTCCGTAATCTTATATTTAGGTATAAAGTCGATTTTGTTGTATATACACATTTAGTATCGATTTTCTTGTATATACACATTTAGCAGGCGATATCGAGATGCTTCAACTCATTAGCTTAACATATTTAAGTTAATAAACCTTCTTTAACGATCTGAAGTTGGCATATAGCCACGGCGGCATTACGGCAGTGCACGTAGAAGAATTCCGTAATCTTTTATTTAGGTATAAAGTCGATTTTCTTTTTTATACACATTTAGATATCGATATCGAAATGCTTCAAATCATTAGTTTAACATATTAAGTTAATAAACATTTTTTAGCTTACGGAAGTCTACATAAAGTCTTAACGGTATAACGGCAGTGCATTTAGAAGAATCCCGTTATCTTATATTTAGGTATAAAGTCGATTTACTTCTATATACACATTTAGCAAGCGATATCGAAATGCTTCAAATCATTAGTTTAACATATTTAAGTTAATTAACCTTCTTTAACTAACGGATGTTGGCATAAAGCCCTGGCGGCATAACGACAGTGCATTTAGAAGAATTCCGTAATCTTATATTTAGGTATAAAGTCGATTTTCTTGTATATACACATTTAGCAATCGATATCAAAATGCTTCAAATCATTAGTTTAACATATTTAAGTTAATTAACCTTCTTTAACGTATTGAAGTTGATATAAAGCCATGGCGGCATAACGGCAGTGCATTTAGAAGAATTCCGTAATCTTATATTTAGGTATAAAGTCGATTTTGTTGTATATACACATTTAGCAATCGATATCGAGAAGCTTCAACTTATTAGTTTAACATATTTAAGTTAATAAACCTTCTTTAACGAACTGAAGTTGGAATAAAGCCATGGCGGCATAACCACAGTGCATGTAGAAGAATTCCGTTATCTTATATTTAGGTATAAAGTCGATTTACTTCTATACACACATTTAGCAAGCGATATCGAAATGCTTCAAATCATTAGTTTAGCATATTTAAGTTAATTAACCTTCTTTAACTAACGGATGTTGGCATAGAGCCATGGCGGCATAACGGCAGTGCATTTAGAAGAATTCCGTAATCTTATATTTAGGTATAAAGTCGATTTTCTTGTATATACACATTTAGCAATCGATATCAAAATGCTTCAAATCATTAGTTTAACATATTTAAGTTAATAAACCTTCTTTAACGAACTGAAGTTGGAATAAAGCCATGGCGGCATAACCACAGTGCATGTAGAAGAATTCCGTTATCTTATATTTAGGTATAAAGTCGATTTACTTCTTTATACACATTTAGCAAGCGATATCGAAATGCTTCAAATCATTAGTTTAACATATTTAAGTTAATTAACCTTCTTTAACTAACGGATGTTGGCATAAAGCCATGGCGGCATAACGGCAGTGCACTTAGAAGAATTCCGTAATCTTATATTTAGGTATAAAGTCGATTTTCTTGTATATACACATTTAGCAAGCGATATCGAAATGCTTCAAATCATTAGTTTAACATATTTAAGTTAATTAACCTTCTTTAACGTATTGAAGTTGATATAAAGCCATGGCGGCATAACGGCAGTGCATTTAGAAGAATTCCGTAATGTTATAATTTTATATTTAGGTATAAAGCCGATTTCCTTGTATTTACACATTTAGCAATCGATATCGAAATGCTTCAAACCATTTGTTTAACATATTTAAAATAATTAACCTTCTTTAGCGTAATGAAGGTGATATAAAGCCCTGGCGGCATAACGACAGTGCATTTAGAAGAATTCCGTAATCTTATATTTAGGTATAAAGTCGATTTTCTTGTATATACACATTTAGCAATCGATATCAAAATGCTTCAAATCATTAGTTTAACATATTTAAGTTAATTAACCTTCTTTAACGTATTGAAGTTGATATAAAGCCATGGCGGCATAACGGCAGTGCATTTAGAAGAATTCCGTAATCTTATATTTAGGTATAAAGTCGATTTTGTTGTATATACACATTTAGCAATCGATATCGAGAAGCTTCAACTTATTAGTTTAACATATTTAAGTTAATAAACCTTCTTTAACGAACTGAAGTTGGAATAAAGCCATGGCGGCATAACCACAGTGCATGTAGAAGAATTCCGTTATCTTATATTTAGGTATAAAGTCGATTTTCTTCTATATACACATTTAGCAAGTGATATCGAAATGCTTCAAATCATTAGTTTAGCATATTTAAGTTAATTAACCTTCTTTAACTAACGGATGTTGGCATAAAGCCATGGCGGCATAACGGCAGTGCATTTAGAAGAATTCCGTAATCTTATATTTAGGTATAAAGTCGATTTTCTTGTATATACACATTTAGCAATCGATATCAAAATGCTTCAAATCATTAGTTTAACATATTTAAGTTAATTAACCTTCTTTAACGTATTGAAGTTGATATAAAGCCATGGCGGCATAACGGCAGTGCATTTAGAAGAATTCCGTAATCTTATATTTAGGTATAAAGTCGATTTTGTTGTATATACACATTTAGTATCGATTTTCTTGTATATACACATTTAGCAGGCGATATCGAGATGCTTCAACTCATTAGCTTAACATATTTAAGTTAATAAACCTTCTTTAACGATCTGAAGTTGGCATATAGCCACGGCGGCATTACGGCAGTGCACGTAGAAGAATTCCGTAATCTTTTATTTAGGTATAAAGTCGATTTTCTTTTTTATACACATTTAGATATCGATATCGAAATGCTTCAAATCATTAGTTTAACATATTAAGTTAATAAACATTTTTTAGCTTACGGAAGTCTACATAAAGTCTTAACGGTATAACGGCAGTGCATTTAGAAGAATCCCGTTATCTTATATTTAGGTATAAAGTCGATTTACTTCTATATACACATTTAGCAAGCGATATCGAAATGCTTCAAATCATTAGTTTAACATATTTAAGTTAATTAACCTTCTTTAACTAACGGATGTTGGCATAAAGCCATGGCGGCATAACGGCAGTGCACTTAGAAGAATTCCGTAATCTTATATTTAGGTATAAAGACGATTTTCTTGTATATACACATTTAGCAAGCGATATCGAAATGCTTCAAATCATTAGTTTAACATATTTAAGTTAATTAACCTTCTTTAACGTATTGAAGTTGATATAAAGCTATGGCGGCATAACGGCAGTGCATTTAGAAGAATTCCGTAATGTTATAATTTTATATTTAGGTATAAAGCCGATTTCCTTGTATTTACACATTTAGCAATCGATATCGAAATGCTTCAAACCATTTGTTTAACATATTTAAAATAATTAACCTTCTTTAGCGTAATGAAGGTGATATAAAGCCCTGGCGGCATAACGACAGTGCATTTAGAAGAATTCCGTAATCTTATATTTAGGTATAAAGTCGATTTTCTTGTATATACACATTTAGCAATCGATATCAAAATGCTTCAAATCATTAGTTTAACATATTTAAGTTAATTAACCTTCTTTAACGTATTGAAGTTGATATAAAGCCATGGCGGCATAACGGCAGTGCATTTAGAAGAATTCCGTAATCTTATTTTAGGTATAAAGTCGATTTTGTTGTATATACACATTTAGCAATCGATATCGAGAAGCTTCAACTTATTAGTTTAACATATTTAAGTTAATAAACCTTCTTTAACGAACTGAAGTTGGAATAAAGCCATGGCGGCATAACCACAGTGCATGTAGAAGAATTCCGTTATCTTATATTTAGGTATAAAGTCGATTTACTTCTATACACACATTTAGCAAGCGATATCGAAATGCTTCAAATCATTAGTTTAGCATATTTAAGTTAATTAACCTTCTTTAACTAACGGATGTTGGCATAGAGCCATGGCGGCATAACGGCAGTGCATTTAGAAGAATTCCGTAATCTTATATTTAGGTATAAAGTCGATTTTCTTGTATATACACATTTAGCAATCGATATCAAAATGCTTCAAATCATTAGTTTAACATATTTAAGTTAATAAACCTTCTTTAACGAACTGAAGTTGGAATAAAGCCATGGCGGCATAACCACAGTGCATGTAGAAGAATTCCGTTATCTTATATTTAGGTATAAAGTCGATTTACTTCTTTATACACATTTAGCAAGCGATATCGAAATGCTTCAAATCATTAGTTTAACATATTTAAGTTAATTAACCTTCTTTAACTAACGGATGTTGGCATAAAGCCATGGCGGCATAACGGCAGTGCACTTAGAAGAATTCCGTAATCTTATATTTAGGTATAAAGTCGATTTTCTTGTATATACACATTTAGCAAGCGATATCGAAATGCTTCAAATCATTAGTTTAACATATTTAAGTTAATTAACCTTCTTTAACGTATTGAAGTTGATATAAAGCCATGGCGGCATAACGGCAGTGCATTTAGAAGAATTCCGTAATGTTATAATTTTATATTTAGGTATAAAGCCGATTTCCTTGTATTTACACATTTAGCAATCGATATCGAAATGCTTCAAACCATTTGTTTAACATATTTAAAATAATTAACCTTCTTTAGCGTAATGAAGGTGATATAAAGCCCTGGCGGCATAACGACAGTGCATTTAGAAGAATTCCGTAATCTTATATTTAGGTATAAAGTCGATTTTCTTGTATATACACATTTAGCAATCGATATCAAAATGCTTCAAATCATTAGTTTAACATATTTAAGTTAATTAACCTTCTTTAACGTATTGAAGTTGATATAAAGCCATGGCGGCATAACGGCAGTGCATTTAGAAGAATTCCGTAATCTTATATTTAGGTATAAAGTCGATTTTGTTGTATATACACATTTAGCAATCGATATCGAGAAGCTTCAACTTATTAGTTTAACATATTTAAGTTAATAAACCTTCTTTAACGAACTGAAGTTGGAATAAAGCCATGGCGGCATAACCACAGTGCATGTAGAAGAATTCCGTTATCTTATATTTAGGTATAAAGTCGATTTTCTTCTATATACACATTTAGCAAGTGATATCGAAATGCTTCAAATCATTAGTTTAGCATATTTAAGTTAATTAACCTTCTTTAACTAACGGATGTTGGCATAAAGCCATGGCGGCATAACGGCAGTGCATTTAGAAGAATTCCGTAATCTTATATTTAGGTATAAAGTCGATTTTCTTGTATATACACATTTAGCAATCGATATCAAAATGCTTCAAATCATTAGTTTAACATATTTAAGTTAATTAACCTTCTTTAACGTATTGAAGTTGATATAAAGCCATGGCGGCATAACGGCAGTGCATTTAGAAGAATTCCGTAATCTTATATTTAGGTATAAAGTCGATTTTGTTGTATATACACATTTAGCAAGCGATATCGAAATGCTTCAACTCATTAGTTTAACATATTTAAGTTAATAAACATTTTTTAGCATACTGAAGTCTACATAAAGCCTTATCGGTATAACGGCAGTGCATTTATAAGAATTCCGTAATGTTATAATTTTATATTTAGGTATAAAGTCGATTTTCTTGTATATACAAATTTCGCAATCGATATCGAAATACTTCAGATAACTGGTTTAACATATTTAAGTTAATAAACCTCCTTTAGCGAACTGAAGTTGACATAGAGCCATAATTCCATAGTCTTATATTTAGGCATAAAGTCAATTTTCTTGTATATACACATTTAGCAATCGATATCGAAATGCTTCAAATCATTAGTTTAACATATTTAAGTTAATTAACCTTCTTTAACGAACGGAAGTTGGCATAAAGCCATTACGGCATAACGGCAGTGCATTAAGAAGAATTCCGTAATCTTATATGTAGGTATAAAGTCGATTTTCTTGTATATACACATTTAGCAATCGATAACGAAATGCTTCAAATCATTAGTTTAACATATTTAAGTTAATTAACCTTCTTTCTCTGACTGAAGTTTACATAAAGCCATAACGGCATAACGGCAGTGCATTTGGAAGAATTCCGTAATCTTATATTTAGGTATAAAGTCGATTTTGTTGTGTATATGCATTTAGCAATCGATATCGAAATGCTTCAAATCATTAGTTTAACATATTTAAGTTAACAGGCCTTCTTTAACTAACGGATGTTGGCATAAAGCCGTGGCGGCATAACGGCAGTGCATTTAGAAGAATTCCGTAATCTTATATTTAGGTATAAAGTCGATTTTCTTGTATATACACATTTAGCAATCGATATCGAAATGCTTCAAATCATTAGTTTAACATATTTAAGTAAGTTAACCTTCTTTAACGTATTGAAGTTGATATAAAGCCATGGCGGAATAGCGACAGTGCATTTAGAAGAATTCCGTAATCTTATATTTAGGTATAAAGTCGATTTTGTTATATATACACATTAGCAATCGATATCGAGATGGTTCAACTCATTAGTTAAACATATTTAAGTTAATTAACCTTATTTTCCTACTGAAGTGTGCGTAAAGCCATAACGGTATAACGGCAGTGCATTTAGAAGAATTCCGTAATCTTATATTAGGTATAAAGTCGATTTTCTTGTATATACACATTTAGCAATCGATATCGAAATGCTTCAAATTATTAGTTTAACATATTTAAGTTAATTAACCTTCTTTAACGTATTGAAGTTGATATAAAGCCATGGCGGCATAACAACAGTACATTTGGAAGAATTCCGTAATCTTATATTTAGGTATAAAGTCGATCTTCTTTTATATATGCATTAAGAAATCGACATCGAAATGCTTCAAATAACTGGTTTAACATATTAAAGTTAATAAGCCTTCTTTAACGAACTGAAGTTAACATAAAGCCATAAGGACATTACGGCAGTGCATTTAGAAGAATTCCCTTATCGTGTATTTATGTATAAAGTCGATTGTCTTAAATATTCACATTTAGCAATAGATAACGAAATGCTGCAAATCATTAGTTTAACATATTTAAGTTAATTAACCTTCGTTATCTTACTGAAGTTTACATAAAGCCGAAACGGTATAACGCCAGTGCATTCCGTAAACTTATATTTAGGTAAAAAGTCGATTTTCTTGTATATACACATTTAGCTATCGATATCGAAATGCTTCAAATCATTAGATTAACATATTTAAGTTAGTTAAACTTCTTTAGCGTAATGAAGGTGATATAAAGCCATGGCGGCATACGGCAGTGCATTTAGAAGAATTCTGCTATCGTATATTTATGTTTAAAGTCGATTTTGTTGTATATACACATTTAGCAATCGATATCGAAATGCTTCAAATCATTAGTTTAACATATTTAAGTTAATTAACCTTCGTTATTTTACTGAAGTTTACATAAAGCCAAAACGGTATAACACCAGTGCATTTGGAAGAATTCCGTAAACTTATATTTAGGTAAAAAGTCGATTTTCTTCTATACACATTTAGCTATCGATATCGAAATGCTTCAAGTCATTCCTTTAACATATTTAAGTTAATTAACCTTCTTTAACGTATTGAAGTTGATATAAAGCCATGGCGGCATAACAACAGTACATTTGGAAGAATTCCGTAATCTTATATTTAGGTATAAAGTCGATCTTCTTTTATATATGCATTAAGAAATCGACATCGAAATGCTTCAAATAACTGGTTTAACATATTTAAGTTAATAAACCTTCTTTAACGAACTGAAGTTAACATAAAGCCATAACGGCATAACGGCAGTGCATTTAGAAGAATTCCGTTATCGTGTATTTATGTATAAAGTCGATTGTCTTAAATATTCACATTTAGCTATAGATAACGAAATGCTGCAAATCATTAGTTTAACTTATTTAAGTTAATTAACCTTCGTTATCTTACTGAAGTTTACATAAAGCCGAAACGGTATAACGGCAGTGCATTTAGAAGAATTCCGTTATCGTATATTTATGTATAAAGTCGATTTTGTTGTATATACACATTTAGCAATCTATATCGAAATGCTTTAGATCATTAGTTTAACATATTTAAGTTAATTAACCTTCGTTATCTTACCGAAGTTTACATAAAGTCAAAACGGTATAACACCAGTGCATTTGGAAGAATCCCGTAAACTTATATTTAAGTAAAAAGTCGATTTTCTTCTATACGCCTTTAGCTATCGATATCGAAATGCTTCAAATCATTCGTTTAACATATTTAAGTTAATTAACCTTCTTTATCGTATTGAAGTCGATATAAAGCCATGGCGGCATAACGACAGTACATTTGGAAGAATTCCGAAGTCTTATATTTGTGTATAAAGTCGATTTTCTTGTATGTATACATTTAACAATCGATATCGAAATGCTTCAAATAATTAGTTTAACATATTAAGATAATAAACATTTTTTAGCATACTAAAGTCTACATAAAGCCTTAACGGTATAACGGCAGTGCATTTAGAAGAATTCCGTAATGTTATAATTTTATATTTAGGTATGAAGTCGATTTTCTTGTATATACACATTTCGCAATCGATATCGAAATGCTTCAGATAACTGGTTTAAAATATTTAAGTTAATAAACCTCCTTTAGCGAACTGAAGTTGACATAAAGCCATAATTCCATAGTCTTATATTTAGGCATAAAGTCGATTTTCTTGTATATACACATTTAGCAGTCGATATCGAAATGCTTCAAATCATTAGTTTAACATATTTAAGTTAATTAAACTTCTTTAACGAACGGAAATTGGCATAAAGCCATTACGGCATAACGGCAGCGCATTTAGAAGAATTCCGTAATCTTATATGTAGGTATAAAGTCGATTTTCTTGTATATACACATTTAGCAATCGACAACGAAATGCTTCAAATCAATAGTTTAACATATTTAAGTTAGTTAACCTTCTTTTTCCTACTGAAGTTTACGTAAAGCCATAACGGTATAACGGCAGTGCATTTGGAAGAATTCCGTAATCTTATATTTAGGTATAAAGTCGATTTTCTTCTATACTCCTTTAGCTATCGATATCGAAATGCTTCAAATCATTCGTTTAACATATTTAAGATCGTTAACCTTCTTTAACGTATTGAAGTCGATATAAAGCCATAGCGGTATAACGGCAGTGCATGTGGAAGAATTCCGTAATCTTATATTAGGTATAAAGTCGATTTTCTTGTATTTACACATTTAGCAATCGATATCGAAATGCTTCAAATTATTAGTTTAACATATTTAAGTTAATTAACCTTCTTTAACGTATTGAAGTTGATATAAAGCCATGGCGGCATAACAACAGTACATTTGGAAAAATTCCGTAATCTTATATTTAGGTATAAAATCGATTTTCTTTTATATATGCATTAAGAAATCGACATCGAAATGCTTCAAATAACTGGTTTAACATATTTAAGTTAATAAACCTTCTTTAACGAACTGAAGTTAACATAAAGCCATAACGGCATAACGGCAGTGCATTTAGAAGAATTCCGTTATCGTGTATTTATGTATAAAGTCGATTATCTTAAATATTCACATTTAGCAATAGATAACGAAATGCTTTAAATCATTAGTTTAACATATTTAAGTTAATTAACCTTCGTTATCTTACTGAAGTTTACATAAAGCCGAAACGGTATAACGCCAGTGCATTTGGAAGAATTCCGTAAACTTATATTTAGGTAAAAAGTCGATTTTCTTGTATATACACATTTAGCTATCGATATCGAAATGCTTCAAATCATTAGATTAACATATTTAAGTTAGTTAACCTTCTTTAACGTAATGAAGGTGATATAAAGCCATGGCGGCATAACGGCAGTGCATTTAGAAGAATTCCGCTATCGTATATTTTTGTATAAAGTCGATTTTGTTGTATATACACATTTAGCAATCGATATCGAAATGCTTCAAATCATTCGTTTAACATATTTAAGTTCGTTAACCTTCTTTAACGTAATGAAGGTGATATAAAGCCATGGCGGCATAACGACAGTGCATTTAGAAGAATTCCGTAATCTTATATATATTACGATTTTCTTGTATATACACATTTAGCAATCGATATCGAAATGCTTCAAATCATTAGTTTAACATATTTAAGTTCGTTAACCTTCTTTAACGTAATGAAGGTGATATAAAGCCATGGCGGCATAACGGCAGTGCATTTAGAAGAATTCCGTTATCGTATGTTTATGTATAAAGTCGATTTTGTTGTATATACACATTTTGCAATCGATATCGAAATGCTTCAAATCATTAGTTTAACATATTTAAGTTAATTAACCTTCGTTATCTTACCGAAGTTTACATAAAGCCAAAACGGTATAACACCAGTGCATTTGGAAGAATTCCGTAAACTTATATTTAAGTAAAAGGTCGATTTTCTTCTATACGCCTTTAGCTATCGATATCGAAATGCTTCAAATCATTCGTTTAACATATTTAAGTTAATTAACCTTCTTTATCGTATTGAAGTCGATATAAAGCCATGGCGGCATAACGACAGTACATTTGGAAGAATTCCGAAGTCTTATATTTATGTATAAAGTCGATTTCCTTGTATATACACATTTAACAATCGATATCTAAATGCTTCAAATAATTAGATTAACATTTTAAGTTAATAAACATTTTTTAGCATAATGAAGCCTACATAAAGCCTTAACGGTATAACGGCAGTGCATTTAGAAGAATTCCGTAATCTTATATTTAGGTATAAAGTCGATTTTTTTGTTTATACACATTTAGCTATCGATATCGAAATGCTTCAAATCATAAGTTTAACATATTAAGTTAATAAACATTTTTTAGCATACTGAAGTCTACATAAAGCCTTAACGGTATAACGGCAGTGCATTAAGAAGAATTCCGTAATGTTATGATTTTATATTTAGGTATAAAGTCGATTTTCTTGTATATACACATTTCGCAATCGATATCGAAATGCTTCAGATAACTGGTTTAACATATTTAAGTTAATAAACCTCCCTTAGCGAACTGAAGTTGACATAAAGCCATAATTCCATAGCCTTATATTTAGGCATAAAGTCGATTTTCTTGTATATACACATTTAGCAATCGATATCGAAATGCTTCAAATCATTAGTTTAACATATTTAAGTTAATTTACCTTCTTTAACGAACGGAAGTTGGCATAAAGCCATTACGGCATAACGGCAGTGCATTTCGAAGAATTCCGTAATCTTATATTTAGGTATAAAGTCGATTTTCTTGTATATTCACATTTAGCAATCGATCACGAAATGCTTCAAATCATTAGTTTAACATATTTAAATTAATTAACCTTCTTTCTCTGACTGAAGTTTACATAAAGCCATAACGGTATAACGCCAGTGCATTCGGAAGAATTCCGTAAACTTATATTTAGGTATAATGTCGATTTTGTTGTATATACACATTTAGCAATCGATATCGAGATGCTTCAAATCATTAGTTTAACATATTTAAGTTAATTAACCTTCTTTTTCTTACTGAAGTTTACGTAAAGCCATAACGGTATAACGGCAGTGCATTTGGAAGAATTCCGTAATCTTATATTTAGGTATAAAGTCGATTTTGTTGTACATACACATTTAGCAACCGATATCGAGATGGTTCAACTCATCAGTTTAACATATTTAAGTTAATAAACCTTCTTTAACGATCTGAAGTTGGTTAAAGCCATGGCGGCATAACGGGAGTGCATTTAGAAGAATTCCGTAATCTTATATTTAGGTATAAAGTCGATTTTCTTGTATATACACATTTAGCAATCGATAACAAAATGCTTCAAATCATTAGTTTAACATATTTAAGTTAATTAACCCTCTCTGTCTTACTGAAGTCTACATAAAGCCCTAACGGCATAACGGCAGTGCATTTAAAAGAATTCCGTTGTCTTATATTTAGGTATAATGTCGATTTTGTTGTATATTCACATTAAGCAATCGATATCGAGATGCTTCAAATCATTAGTTTAACATATTTAAGTTAATAAACCTTCTTTAATGATCTGAACTTTACGTAAAGCCATAACGGTATAACGCCAGAGCATTTGGAAGAATTCCGTAAACTTATATTTAGGTATAATGTCGATTTTGTTGTACATACACATTTAGCAATCGGTATCGAGATGCTTCAAATCATTAGTTTAACATATTTAAGTTAATAAACCTTCTTTAATGATCTGAACTTTACGTAAAGCCATAACGGTATAACGGCAGTGCATTTGGAAGAATTCCGTAATCTTATATTTAGGTATAAAGTCGATTTTGTTGTATATACACATTTAGCAATCGATATTGAGATAGTTCAACTCATTTGTTTAAATTATCTAACCAATGCTTTATGTTTGACCTACCTCGTTCCAATAGTTTAGCCGCTAGAGCGTTAGCAAAGTTGAAACAAAGATGTGACTATTGCCAAGCCTCTGATAAGAGTAGAAGAAAGATTGAAGATTTTCCTAAGAGCTCTTTAAATTATCTAACCAATGCTTTATGTTTGACCCACCTCGTTCCAATAGTCTAGCCGCTAGAGCGTTAGCAATGTTGAAACAAAAATGTGACTATTACCAATCCCCTGATAGGAATAGAAGAAAGGCTGAAGACTTTTCTGAAAGCTCTTTAAATTATCTAACCAATGCTTTATGTTTGACCCACCTCGTTCCAATAGTTTAGCTGCTAGAGCGTTAGCAAAGTTGAAACAAAAATGTGACTATTACCAAGCCCCTGATAGGAGTAGAAAAAAGATTGAAGACTTTTCTGAAAGCTCTTTAAATCATCTAACCAATGCTTTATGTTTGACTAACCTCGTTTAAATAGTTTACCCGCCAGAGCATTAATAAAAGTGAAACAAAAATGTGACTATTTCCAAGCCCCTGATAGGAGTAGAATAAAGATTGAAGACTTTCCTGAGAGCTCTTTAAATTATCTAACCAACGCTTTATGTTTGACCCAACTCGTTCCAATAGTTTAGCCGCTAGAGCATTATCAAAAGTGAAACAAAAATGTGACTATTGCCAAGCGCCTGGTAGGAGTAGAAGAAAGATAGAAAGTTTTCCTAAGAGGTCTTTAAATTATCTAACCAATGCTTTATGTTTGACCCTCCTCGTTCCAATAGTTTAGCCTCAGAGCGTTAGCAAAGTTGAAACAAAAATGTGGCTATTGCCATGCCCCTGGTAGATGTAGAATAAATATTGAAGACTTTCCTGAGAGCTCTTTAAATTATCTAACCAACGCTTTATGTTTGACCCAACTCGTTCCAATAGTTTAGCCGCTAGAGCGTTAGCAAAGTTGAAACAAAAATGTGACTATTACCAAGCCCCTGATAGGAGTAGAATAAAGATTGAAGACTTTCCTGAGAGCTCTTTAAATTATCTAACCAACGCTTTATGTTTGACCCAACTCGTTCCAATAGTTTAGCCGCTAGAGCGTTATCAAAGTTGAAACAAAAATGTGACTATTGCCAAGCGCCTGTAGGAGTAGAAGAAAGATAGAAAGTTTTCCTAAGAGGTCTTTAAATTATCTAACCAATGCTTTATGTTTGACCCACCTCGTTCCAATAGTTTAGCCTCAGAGCGTTAGCAAAGTTGAAACAAAAATGTGGCTATTGCTACGCCCCTGGTAGATGTAGAATAACTGTTGAAGACTTTCCTGAGAGCTCTTTAAATTATCTAACCAACGCTTTATGTTTGACCCAACTCGTTCCAATAGTTTAGCCGCTAGAGCGTTAGCAAAGTTGAAACAAAAATGTGACTCTTACCAAGCGCCTGATAGTAGTAGAACAAAGATTGAAGACTTCCCTGAGAGCCCTTTAAATTATCTAACCAATGCTTTATGTTTGACCCACCTCGTTCTAATGGTTTAGCCGCTAGAGCGTTAGCAAAGTTGAAACAAAAGCGTGACTATTACCAAGCCCGTGGTAGATGTAGAAGAAAAATTAATGACTTTCCTGAGAGCTCTTTAAATTATCTAACCAATGCTTTATGTTTGACTCACCTCGTTCAAACAGTTTACCCGCTAGAGCGTTATCAAAAGTGAAACAAAAATGTGACTATTTCCAAACCCCTGATAGTAGTAGAACAGAGATTGAAGACTTTCCTGAGAGCTCTTTAAATTATCTAACCAACGCGTTATGTTTGACTCACCTCCTTCAAATAGTTTAGCCGCTAGAGCGTTAGCAAAGTTGAAACAAAAATGTGACTATTGCCACGCCCCTGATAGAAGTAGAAGAAAGATTGAAGACTTTCCTGAGAGCTCTTTAAATTATCTAACCAATGCTTTATGTTTGACTCACCTCGTTTAAACAGTTTACCCGCTAGAGCGTTAGCGAAGTTGAAACAAAAATGTGACTATTTCTAAGCCCCTGATAGGATTAGAAGAAAGATTGAAGACTTTCCTGAGAGCTCTTTAAATTATCTAACCAATGCTTTATGTTTGACTCACCTCGTTTCAGGAGTTTAGCCTCAGAGCGTAAGCACAGTTGAAACAAAAATGTGACTATTGCCAAGCCCCTGATAAGAGTAGAAGAAAGATTGAAGACTTTCCTGAGAGCTCTTTAAATTATCTAACCAATACTTTATGTTTGACTCACCTCGTTCAAACAGTTTACCCGCTAGAGCGTTATCAAAAGTGAAACAAAAATCTGACTATTTGCAAGCGCCTGATAGAAGTAGAACAAAGATTGAAGACTTTCCTGAGAGACCTTTAAATTATCTAACCAATGCTTTATGTTTGACCCACCTCGTTCTAATGGTTTAGCCGCTAGAGCGTTAGCAAAGTTGAAACAAAAATGTGACTATTGCCAAGCCCCTGGTAGGAGTAGAAGAAATATTGAAGACTTTCCTGAGAGCTCTTTAAATTATCTATCCAATGCTTTATGTTTGACTCACCTCTTTTCACAGAGTTAGCAAAGTTGAAACAAAAATGTGACTATTGCCAAGGCCCTGGTAGATGTAAAAGAAAAATTATTGACTTTCCTGAGAGCTCTTTAAAATATCTAACCAATGCTTTATGTTTGACTCACCTCGTTCAAATAGTTTACCCGCTAGAGCATAAATAAAAGTGAAACAAAAATGTAACTATATCCAAGCCCCTGGTAGGAGTGGAAGAAAGATTGGGGACTTTCCTGAGAGCTCTTTAAATTATCTAACCAATGCTTTATGTTTGACCTTCCTCGTTTAAATAGTTTAGCCGCTAGAGCGTTAGCAAAGTTGAAACAAAATTGTGACTATTGTCAAGCCCTTGATAGGAATAGAAGAAAGATTAAAGACTTTCCTGAAAGCTCTTTAAATTATCTAACCAATGCTTTATGTTTGACCCACTTCGTTCCAATAGTTTAGCCGCTAGAGCGTTATCAACAGTGAAACAAAAATGTGACTATTGCCAAGCCCTGGTTGGAGTATAAGAAAAAATTGGGGACTTTCCTGAAAGCACTTTAAATTATCTAACCAATGCTTTATGTTTGACCCACCTCGTTCCAATAGTTAAGCCGCTGGAGCGTTAGCAAAGTTGAAACAAAAATGTGACTATTGCCAAGCCCCTGATAGGAGTAGAAGAAAGATTGAAGACTTTCTTGAGAGCTCTTTAAAATATCTAACCAATGCTTTATGTTTGACTCACCTCTTTTCAAACAGTTTACCCCTCAGAGCGTTATAAAAAATTTGAAACAAAAATGTGACTTTTTCCCAACCCGCCTGGTAAAATGTAGAAAAAAAGATTAAGACTTTTTTGAGAGCCTTTAAATTATCTAACCAATGCTTTATGTTTGCCCTCACCTCGTTCTAATGGTTTACCCGCTAGAGCGTTATAAAAAGTGAAACAAAAATGTGACTATTGCCAAGCCCCTGGTAGGAGTAGAAGAAATATTGAAGACTTTCCTGAGAGCTCTTTAAATTATCTATCCAATGCTTTATGTTTGACTCACCTCTTTTCACAGAGTTAGCAAAGTTGAAACAAAAATGTGACTATTGCCAAGGCCCTGGTAGATGTAAAAGAAAAATTATTGACTTTCCTGAGAGCTCTTTAAAATATCTAACCAATGCTTTATGTTTGACTCACCTCGTTCAAATAGTTTACCCGCTAGAGCATAAATAAAAGTGAAACAAAAATGTAACTATATCCAAGCCCCTGGTAGGAGTGGAAGAAAGATTGGGGACTTTCCTGAGAGCTCTTTAAATTATCTAACCAATGCTTTATGTTTGACCTTCCTCGTTTAAATAGTTTAGCCGCTAGAGCGTTAGCAAAGTTGAAACAAAATTGTGACTATTGTCAAGCCCTTGATAGGAATAGAAGAAAGATTAAAGACTTTCCTGAAAGCTCTTTAAATTATCTAACCAATGCTTTATGTTTGACCCACTTCGTTCCAATAGTTTAGCCGCTAGAGCGTTATCAACAGTGAAACAAAAATGTGACTATTGCCAAGCCCTGGTTGGAGTATAAGAAAAATTGGGGACTTTCCTGAAAGCACTTTAAATTATCTAACCAATGCTTTATGTTTGACCCACCTCGTTCCAATAGTTAAGCCGCTGGAGCGTTAGCAAAGTTGAAACAAAAATGTGACTATTGCCAAGCCCCTGATAGGAGTAGAAGAAAGATTGAAGACTTTCTTGAGAGCTCTTTAAAATATCTAACCAATGCTTTATGTTTGACTCACCTCGTTTCAATAGTTTAGCCTCAGAGCGTAAGCACAGTTGAAACAAAAATGTGACTATTGCCAAGCCCCTGGTAGATGCAGAAGAAAAATTAATGACTTTTTTGAGAGCTCTTTAAATTATCTAACCAATGCTTTATGTTTGACTCACCTCGTTCAAACAGTTTACCCGCTAGAGCGTTATCAAAAGTGAAACAAAAATGTGACTATTTCCAAACCCCTGATAGGAGTAGAAGAAGGATTGAAGACTTTCCTGAGAGCTCTTTAAATTATCTAACCAATGCTTTATGTCTCACTCACCTCGTTTGAATAGTTTAGCCTCAGAGCGTTAGCAAAGTTGAAACAAAAATGTGACTATTGCCAAGGCCCTGGTAGATGTAAAAGAAAAATTATTGACTTTCCTGAGAGCTCTTTAAAATATCTAACCAATGCTTTATGTTTGACTCACCTCGTTCAAATAGTTTACCCGCTAGAGCATAAGTAAAAGTGAAACAAAATAAAACTATTTCCAAGCCCCTGGTAGGAGTGGAAGAAAAATTGGGGACTTTCCTGAGAGCTCTTTAAAATATCTAACCAATGCTTTATGTTTGACCTACCTCGTTTCAATAGTTTAGCCGCTAGAGCGTTAGCAAAGTTGAAACAAAAATGTGACTATTGTCAAGCCCTTGATAGGAATAGAAGAAAGATTAATGACTTTCCTGAAAGCTCTTTAAATTATCTAACCAATGCTTTATGTTTTAACCACCTCCTTCAAATAGTTTAGCCGCTATAGCGTTATCAGCAGTGAAACAAAAATGTGACTATTGCCAAGCCCTGGTTGGAGTAGAAGAAAAATTGGGCACTTTCCTGAAAGCACTTTAAATTATCTAACCAATGCTTTATGTTTGACCCACCTCGTTCCAATAGTTAAGCCGCTAGAGCGTTAGCCAAGTTGAAACAAAAATGTGACTATTGCCAAGCCCCTGATAAGAGTAGAAGAAAGATTGAAGACTTTCTTGAGAGCTCTTTAAAATATCTAACCAATGCTTTATGTTTGACTCACCTCGTTTCAATAGTTTAGCCTCAGAGCGTTAGCACAGATGAAACAAAAATGTGACTATTGCCAAGCCCATGGTAGATGTAGAAGAAAAATTAATGACTTTACTGAGAGCTCTTTAAATTATCAAACCAATGCTTTATGTTTGACTCACCTCGTTCCAATAGTTAACCCGCTAGAGCGTTATCAAAAGTGAAACAAAAATGTGACTATTTCCAAACCCCTGATAGTAGTAGAACAGAGATTGAAGACTTTCCTGAGAGCTCTTTAAATTATCTAACCAACGCTTTATGTTTGACTCACCTCCTTCAAATAGTTTAGCCGCTAGAGCGTTAGCAAAGTTGAAACAAAAATGTGACTATTGCCACGCCCCTGATAGAAGTAGAAGAAAGATTGAAGACTTTCCTGAGAGCTCTTTAAATTATCTAACCAATGCTTTATGTTTGACTCACTTCGTTCAAACAGTTTACCCGCTAGAGCGTTAGCGAAGTTGAAACAAAAATGTGACTATTTCTAAGCCCCTGATAGGAGTAGAAGAAAGATTGAAGACTTTCCTGAGAGCTCTTTAAATTATCTAACCAATGCTTTATGTTTGACTCACCTCGTTTCAGGAGTTTAGCCTCAGAGCGTAAGCACAGTTGAAACAAAAATGTGACTATTGCCAAGCCCCTGATAAGAGTAGAAGAAAGATTGAAGACCTTCCTGAGAGCTCTTTAAATTATCTAACCAATACTTTATGTCTGACTCGCCTCGTTCAAACAGTTTACCCGCTAGAGCGTTATCAAAAGTGAAACAAAAATTTGACTATTTCCAAGCCCCTGATAGTAGTAGAACAAAGATTGAAGACTTTCCTGAGAGCTCTTTAAATTATCTAACCAATGCTTTACGTTTGACTCACCTCGTTTTAATAGTTTAGCCTCAGAGCGTTAGCAAAGTTGAAACAAAAATGTGACTATTTCCGAGCCAATGATAGTAGTAGAACAAAGATTAAAGACTTTCCTGAAAGCTCTTTAAATTATCTAACCATGCTTTATGTGTGACTCACCTCGTTCTAATAGTTTATCCTCAGAGCGTTAGCAAATTTGAAACAAAAATGTGACTATTGCCAGGCCCCTGATAGGAGTAGAAGAAAGGGCGAAGATTTTCCTAAGAGCGCTTCAAATTATCTAGCTAATGCTTTGCGTTTGACCCACCTTGTTCCAATAGTTTAGCCGCTAGAGCGTTATCAAAAGTGAAACAAAAATGTGACTATTGCCACGCCCCTGGTAGATGTAGAAGAAAGATTGAAGACTTTCCTGAGAGCTCTTTAAATTATCTAACCAATGCTTTATGTTGGACCCACCGCGTTTCAATAGCTTAGCCGCTAGAGCGTTATCAACAGTGAAACAAAAATGTGACTATTGAAAAGCCCTGGTTGGAGTAGAAAAAAAATTGGGGACTTTCCTGAAAGCACTTTAAATTATCTAACCAATGCTTTCTGTTTGACCCACCTCGTTCAAATAGTTTAGCCGCTAGAGCGTTATAAACAGTGAAACAAAAATGTGACTATTGCCAAGCCCTGGTTGGAGTCGAAGAAAAATTGGGGACCTTCCTGAAAGCACTTTAAGTTATCTAACCAATGCTTTATGTTTGACCCACCTCGTTCCAATAGTTAAGCCGCTAGAGCGTTAGCAAAGTTGAAACAAAAATGTGACTATTGCCAAGCCCCTGATAGGAGTAGAAGAAAGATTGAAGACTTTCTTGAGAGCTCTTTAAAATATCTAACCAATGCTTTATGTGTGACTCACCTCGTTTCAATAGTTTAGCCTCAGAGCGTTAGCACAGTTGAAACAAAAATGTGACTATTGCCAAGCCCCTGGTAGATGTAGAAGAAAAATTAATGACTTTCCTGAGAGCTCTTTAAATTATCTAACCAATGCTTTATGTTTGACTCACCTCGTTCAAACAGTTTACCCGCTAGAGCGTTATCAAAAGTGAAACAAAAATGTGACTATTTCCAAACCCCTGATAGTAGTAGAACAGAGACTGAAGACTTTCCTGAGAGCTCTTTAAATTATCTAACCAATGCTTTATGTTTGACCCACCTCGTTCAAATAGTTTAGCTGCTAGAGCGTTATAAACAGTGAAACAAAAATGTGACTATTGCCAAGCCCTGGTTGGAGTCGAAGAAAAATTGGGGACTTTCCTGAAAGCACTTTAAATTATCTAACCAATGCTTTATGTTTGACCCATCTCGTTCCAATAGTTAAGCCGCTAGAGCGTTAGCAAAGTTGAAACAAAAATGTGACTATTTCCAAGCCCCTGATATTAGCAGAACAAAGATTGAAGACTTTCCTGAGAGCTCTTTAAATTATCTAACCAATGCTTTATGTTTGACTCACCTTGTTTTAATAGTTTAGCCTCAGAGCGTTAGCTAACTTGAAACAAAAATGTGACTATTGCCAAGCCCCTGGTAGATGTAGAAGAAAAATTAATTGACTTTCCAGAGAGCTCTTTAAAATATCTAACCAATGCTTTATGTTTGACTCACCTCGTTCAAACAGTTTAACCGCTAGAGCGTTATCAAAAGTGAAACAAAAATGTGACTATTTCCGAGCCCCTGATAGTAGTAGAACAAAGATTAAAGACTTTCCTGAAAGCTCTTTAAATTATCTAACCATGCTTTATGTGTGACTCACCTCGTTCTAATAGTTTAACCTCAGAGCGTTAGCAAAGTTGAAACAAAAATGTGACTATTGCTAAGCCCCTGATAGGAGTAGAAGAAAGATTGAAGACTTTCCTGAGAGCTCTTTAAATTATCTAACCAAGGCTTTACGTTTGACTCACCTCGCTTCAAGAGTTTAGCCTCAGAGCGTTAGCACAGTTGAAACAAAAATGTGACTATTGCCAAGTCCCTGATAAGAGTAGAAGAAAGATTGAAGACTTTCCTGAGAGCTCTTTAAATTATCTAACCAATGCTTTACGTTTGACTCACCTCGTTTTAATGACTTTCCTGAGAGCTCTTTAAATTATCAAACCAATACTTTATGTTTGACTCACCTCGTTCAAACAGTTTACCCGCTAGAGCGTTATCAAAAGTGAAACAAAAATGTGACTATTTCCAAACCCCTGATAGTACTAGAACAGAGATTGAAGACTTTCCTGAGAGCTCTTTAACTTATCTAACCAATGCTTTATGTTTGACTTACCTCGTTCAAATAGTTTAGCCGCTAGAGCGTTATCAGCAGTGAAACAAAAATGTGACTAATGCTAAGCCCCTGATAGGAGTAGAAGAAAGATTGAAGACTTTCCTGAGAGCTCTTTAAATTATCTAACCAATGCTTTATGTTTGACTCACCTCGTTTCAAGAGTTTAGCCTCAGAGCGTTAGCACAGTTGAAACAAAAATGTGACTATTGCCAAGCCCCTGATAAGAGTAGAAAAAAGATTGAAGACTTTCCTGAGAGCTCTTTAAATTATCTAACTAATGCTTTGTGTTTGACCCACCTTGTTCCAATAGTTTAGCCGCTAGAGCGTTATCAAAAGTGAAACAAATATGTGACTATTGCCACGCCCCTGGTAGATGTAGAAGAAAAATTAATGACCTTCCTGAGAGCTCTTTAAATTATCTAACCAATGCTTTATGTTGGACCCACCTCGTTTCAATAGTTTAGCCACTAGAGCGTTAGCAAAGTTGAAACAAAAATGTGACTATTTCCAAGCCCCTGATAGTAGCAGAACAAAAATTGAAGACTTTCCTGAGAGCTCTTTAAATTATCTAACCAATGCTTTATGTGTGACTCACCTCGTTCTAATAGTTTATCCTCAGAGCGTTAGCAAAGTTGAAACAAAAATGTGACTATTGCCAGGCCCCTGATAGGAGTAGAAGAAAGGGTGAAGATTTTCCTAAGAGCGCTTCAAATTATCTAACTAATGCTTTGTGTTTGACCCACCTTGTTCCAATAGTTTAGCCGCTAGAGCGTTATCAAAAGTGAAACAAAAATGTGACTATTGCCACGCCCCGGTAGATGTAGAAGAAAAATTAATGACTTTCCTGAGAGCTCTTTAAAATATCTAACCAATGCTTTATGTTAGACCCACCTCGTTTCAATAGTTTAGCCACTAGAGCGTTAGCAAAGTTGAAACAAAAATGTGACTATTTCCAAACCCTTTATTCTACATCTACCAGGGGCCTGGCAATAGTCACATTTTTGTTTCAACTTTGCTAACGCTCTAGTGGCTAAACTATTGAAACGAGGTGGGTCGAACATAAAGCATTGGTTAGATAATTTAAAAAGCTCTCAGGAAAGTCTTCAATCTTTCTTCTACATCTACCAGGGGCGTGGCAAAAGTCACATTTTTGTTTCACTTTTGATAACGCTCTAGCCGGTAAACTATTTGAACGAGGTGAGTTAAACATAAAGCATTGGTTAGATAATTTAAAGAGCTCTCAGGAAAGTCTTCAATCTTTCTTCTACTTCTATCAGGGGCTTGGCAATAGTCACATTTCTGTTTCAACTTTGCTAACAATCTAGCGGCTAAACTGTTGGAACGAGGTGGGTCAAACACAAAGCATTGGTAAGATAATTTAAACAGCTCTCAGGAAAGTCCCCAATTTTTCTTCTACTCTTACTAGGGGCTTGGCAATAGTCGCATTTTTGTTTCAACTTTGCTAACGCTCTGAGGCTAAACTATTAGAAAGAGGTAGGTCGAACATAAAGCATTGGTTAGATAATTTAAAGCGCTCTCAGGAAAGTCTTCAATCTTTTTTCTACTCCTACCAGGGGCTTGGCAATAGTCACATTTTTGTTTTAACTTTGCTAACGCTCTGAGGCTAAACTGTTTGAACGAGGTGGGTCGAACATAAAGCATTGGTTAGATAATTTAAAGAGCTCTCAGGAAAGTTTTAAATTTTTCTTCTTCTTGTATGAGGGGCTTGGCAATAGTCACATTTTTGTTTCAACTTTGCTAACGCTCTGAGGCTAAACTGTTTGAACGAGGTGGGTCGAACATAAAGCATTGGTTGGATAATTTAAAGAGCTCTAAGGAAAGTCTTCAATTTTTCTTCTACTTCTATCAGGGGCTTGGCAATAGTCACATTTTTGTTTCAACTTTGCTGACAATCTAGCGGCTAAACTATTGGAACGAGGTGGGTCAAACATAAAGCATTGGTAAGATAATTTAAAGAGCTCTCAGGAAAGTCCCCAATTTTTCTTCTTCTCTTACTAGGGGCTTGGCAATAGTCACATTTTTGTTTCAAATTTGCTAACGCTCTGAGGCTAAACTATTAGACGAGGTGAGTCACAAATAAAGCATTGGTTAGATAATTTTAAGAGCTCTCAGGAAAGTCTTCAATCTTTGTCTACTCTTATCAGGCGTTTGGCAATAGTCATATTTTTGTTTCAACTTTGCTAACGCTTTGAGGCTAAACTGTTTGAACGAGGTGGGTCGAACATAAAGCATTGGTTAGATAATTTAAAAAGCTCTCAGGAAAGTCTTCAATCTTTCTTCTACATCTACCAGCGGCTTGGCAATAGCCACAATTTTGTTTCAATTTTGCTAACGCTCTAGCGGCTAAACTATTGGAACGAGGTGGGTCAAACATAAAGCATTGGTTTGATAATTTAAAGAGCTCTCAGGAAAGTCTTCAATCTTTCTTCTACTTCTACCAGGCGTTTGGCAATAGTCAGATTTTTGTTTCAACTTTGCTAACGCTCTAGTGGCTTAACTATTGAAACGAGGTGGGTCGAACATAAAGCATTGGTTAGATAATTTAAAAAGCTCTCAGGAAAGTCTTCAGTCTTTCTTCTACTCCTACCAGGGGCTTGGAAATAGTCACATTTTTCTTTCAACTTTGCTAACGCTCTAGTGGCTAAACAATTGAAACGAGGTGGGTCGAACATAAAGCATTGGTTAGATAATTTAAAAAGCTCTCAGGAAAGTCTTCAATCTTTCTTCTACATCTACCAGGGGCGTGGCAATAGTCACATTTTTGTTTCACTTTTGATAACGCTCTAGCGGGTAAAGTCTATTTGAACGAGGTAAGTTAAACATAAAACATTGGTTAGATAATTTAAAGGGCTTTCAGGAAAGTCTTCAATCTTTCTTCTGCTCTAACCAGGCGCTTGGCAATAGTCACATTTTTGTTTCAACTTTGCTAACGCTCTGAGGTTAAACTGTTGGAACGAGGTGGGTCAAACATAAAGCAATGGTTAGGTAATTTAAAGACCTCTTAGGAAAACTTTCTATCGTTCTTCTACTCGTACCAGGCGCTTGGCAATAGTCACATTTTTGTTTCACTTTTGATAACGCTCTAGCGGGTAAACTATTTGAACGAGCTGATCGAACATAAAGCATTGGTTAGATAATTTAAAGTAATGAGTTGAACCATCTCGATATCGATTGCTAAATGTGTATATACAACAAAATCGACTTTAAACCTAAATATAAGATTACGGAATTCTTCCAAATGCACTGCCGTTATACCGTTATGGCTTTACGTAAACTTTAGTCAGATAAAGAAGGTTAGTAAACTTAAATATGTTAAACTAATGATTTGAAGCATCTCGATATCGATTGCTTAATGTGTAAATACACTAAAATCGACATTATACCTAAATATGCGTATAAGGAATTCTTCCAAATGCACTGCCGTTATACCGTTATGGCTTTATGTTAACTTCAGTTCGTTAAAGAAGGTTTATTAACTTAAATATGTTAAACCAGTTATTTGAAGCGATTTCGATATCGATTGCTTAATGCATATATAAAAGAAAATCGACTTTATACCTAAATATAAGACTACGGAATTCTTCCAAATGTACTGTCGTTAGCCGCCATGGCTTTTTATCAAATTCAATACGTTAAAGAAGGTTAATTAACTTAAATTTGTTAAACTAATGATTTGAAGCATTTCGATATCGCTTGCTAAATGTGTATGTAAAAGAAAATCGAATTTATACCTAAACATAAGATTACGGAATTCTTCCAAATGTACTGTCGTTATGCCGCCATGTCTTTATGTCACCTTCATTACGTTAAAGAAGGCTAATTAACTTAAATATGTTAAACTAATGATTTGAAGCATCTCGATATCGATTGCTAAATGTGTATATACAACAAAATCGACATTATACCTAAATATAAGTTTACGGAATTCTTCCAAATGCACTGCCGTTATACCGTTATGGTTTTATGTAAACTTCAGTAAGATAAAGAAGGCTAATTAACATAAATATGTTAAACTAATGATTTGAAGCATTTCGTTATCGATTGCTTAATGTGAATATACAAGAAAATCGACTTTATACATAAATATACGATAACGGAATTCTTCTAAATGCACTGCCGTTATGCCGTTATGGCTTTATGTTAACTTCAGTTCGTTAAAGAAGGTTTATTAACTTAAATATGTTGAACCAGTTATTTGAAGCATTTCGATATCGATTGCTTAATGCATATATAAAAGAAAATCGACTTTATACCTAAACATAAGATTACGGAATTCTTCCAAATGAACTGTTGTTATGCCGCCATGGCTTTATGTCACCTTCATTACGTTAAAGAAGGCTAACCTAAATATGTTAAACTAATGATTTGAAGCATTTCGATATCGATTGTTAATTTTGTATGTACAACAAAATCGACTTTATACCTAAATATAAGATAAGGGAATTCATATAAATATACTGCCGTTATGCCGTTATGGCTTTATGTAAACTTCAGTAAGATAAAGAAGGTTAATTAACTTAAATATGCTAAGCCAGTTTTTTGAAGCATTTCCATATCGATTGCAAAATGTGTATATACAAGAAAATCGACTTTATGCCTAAATATAAGACTACGGAATTCTTCCAAATGCAGTGCCGTTATGGCTTTATGTCAACTTCAGTTCACTAAAGGAGGTTTATTACCTTAAATATGTTAAACCAGTTATCTGAAGCATTTCGATATCGATTGCGAAATGTATATATACAAGAAAATCGACTTTATATATAAAATTATAACATTACGGAGTTCTTCTAAATGCACTGCCGTTATACCGTTAAGGCTTTATGTAGACTTCAGTATGCTAAAAAATTTTTATTAACTTAATATGTTAAACTAATGATTTGAAGCATTTCGATATCGATAGCTAAATGTGTATATACAAGAAAATCGACTTTGTACCTAAATATAAGATTACGGAATTCTTCTAAATGCACTGCCGTTATGCCGCCATGGCTTTAAGCCAACTTCCGTTCGTTAAAGAAGGTTTATTAACTTAAATATGTTAAACTAATGATTTGAAGCATTTCGATATCGTTTGCTAAATGTGTATATACAAGAAAATCGACTTTATACATAAATGTAAGACTACGGAATTCTTCCAATTGTATTGTCGTTATGCTGCCATGGCTTTACATCAACTTCAATACGTTAAAGAAGGTTAATTAACTTAAATATGTTAAACTAATGATTTGAAGCATTTCGATATCGATTGCTAGATGCGTATATACAAAAACCGATTTTATTCCTAAATATAAGATTACGGAATTCTTCTAAATGCACTGTCGTTATGCCGCCATGGCTTTATATCAACTTCAATACGTTAAAGAAGGTTAATTAACTTAAATATGTTAAACTAATGATTTGAAGCATTTCGATATCGATAGCTAAATGTGCATATACAAGAAAATCGACTTTATACCTAAATATAAGATTACGGAATTCTTCTAAATGCACTGCCGTTATGCCGCCATGGCCTTAAGCCAACTTCAGTTCGTTAAAGAAGGTTTATTAACTTAAATATGTTAAACCAGTTATTTGAAGCATTTCGACATCAATTGCTTAATGCATATATACCAGAAAATCGACTTTATACCTAAATATAAGGCTACGGAATTCTTCCAAATGTACTGTCGTTATGCAGCCATGGTTTTATATCACCTTCATCACGTTAAAGAAGGTTAATTAACTCAAATTTGTTAAACTAATGATTTCAAGCATTTCGATATCGATAGCTAAATGTGTATATACAAGAAAATCGACTTTATACCTAAATATAAGATTACGGTATTCTTCTAAATGCACTGCCGTTATGCCGCTATGGCCTTAAGCCAACATCAGTTCGTTAAAGAAGGTTTATTAACTTAAATATGTTAAACCAGTTATTTGAAGCATTTCGACATCAATTGCTTAAAGCATATATACCAGAAAATCGACTTTATACCTAAATATAAGATTACGGAATTCTTCTACATGCACTGCCGTTATGCCGCCCTGGCTATATGCCAACTTCAGATCGTTAAAGAAGGTTAATTAACTTAGATATGTTAAACTAATGATTTGAAGCATTTCGTTATCGATTGCTAAATGCGTATATACAACAAAATCGACTTTATACCTAAATATAAGATTACGGAATTCTTCCAAATGCACTGTCGTTATGCCGCCATGGCTTTATATCACCTTCATCACGTTAAAGAAGGTTAATTAACTTAAATATGTTAAACTAATGATTTGAAGCATTTCGATATCGATTGCTAAATGCGTATATACAACAAAATCGACTATATACCTAAATATAAGATTACGGAACTCTTCTACCTGCACTGTCGTTATGCCGCCATGGCTTTATATCACCTTCATTACGTTAAAGAAGGTTAATTAACTTAAATATGCTAAACTAATGATTTGAAGCATTTCGATATCGATTGCTAAATGCGTATGTACAACAAAATCGACTTTATACCTAAATATAAGATAACGGAATTCATATAAATATACTGCCGTTATGCCGTTATGGCTTTATGTAAACTTTATTAAGATAAAGAAGGTTAATTAACTTAAATATGCTAAATCAGTTATTTGAAGCATTTCGATATATATTGTTAAATGTGTAAATACAAGAAAATCGACTTTATACCTAAATATATGATTACGGATTTCTTCCAAATGCACTGCCGTTATACCATTATGGCTTTATGTACACTTCAGTAAGAAAATAAGGTTAATTAACTTAAATATGTTAAACTAATGAGTTGAACCATCTCGATATCCATTGCTAAAGTGTATATACAACAAAATCGACTTTATACCTAAATATAAGATTACGGAATTCTTCTAAATGCACTGCCGTAGAAGGTTAATTAACTTAAATATTTTAAACTAATGTTTTGAACCATCTCGATATCGATTGCTAATGTGTATATACAACAAAATCGACTTTATACCTAAATATAAGATTACGGAATTCTTCTAAATGCACTGCCGTTATGCCGCCATGGCTTTAAGCAACTTCCGTTCGTTAAAGAAGGTTTATTAACTTAAATATGTTAAACTAATGATTTGAAGCATTTCGATATCGTTTGCTAAATGTATATACAAGAAAATCGACTTTATACCTAAATATAAGATTACGGAATTCTTCAATGTACTGTCGTTATGCCGCCATGGCTTTACTCAACTTCAATCGTTAAAGAAGGTTAATTAACTTAAATATGTTAAACTAATGATTTGAAGCATTTCGATATCGATTCTAAATGGTATATACAAAAAATCGACTTTATACCTAAATATAAGATTACGGAATTCTTCAAATGCACTGTCGTTATGCCGCCATGGCTTTATATCACCTTCAACGTTAAAGAAGGTTAATTAACTTAAATATGTTAAACTAATGATTTGAAGCATTTCGATATCGATTGCTAAATGCGTATATACAACAAAATCGACTTTATACCTAAATATAAGATTACGGAATTCTTCACTGCACTGTCGTTATGCCGCCATGGCTTTATATCACCTTCATTACGTTAAAGAAGGTTAATTAACTTAAATATGCTAAACTAATGATTTGAAGCATTTCGATATCGATTGCTAAATGCGTATGTACAACAAAATCGACTTTATACCTAAATATAAGATAACGGAATTCATATAAATATACTGCCGTTATGCCGTTATGGCTTTATGTAAACTTTATTAAGATAAAGAAGGTTAATTAACTTAAATATGCTAAATCAGTTATTTGAAGCATTTCGATATATATTGTTAAATGTGTAAATACAAGAAAATCGACTTTATACCTAAATATATGATTACGGATTTCTTCCAAATGCACTGCCGTTATACCATTATGGCTTTATGTACACTTCAGTAAGAAAAATAAGGTTAATTAACTTAAATATGTTAAACTAATGAGTTGAACCATCTCGATATCCATTGCTAAAGTGTATATACAACAAAATCGACTTTATACCTAAATATAAGATTACGGAATTCTTCTAAATGCACTGCCGTAGAAGGTTAATTAACTTAAATATTTTAAACTAATGTTTTGAACCATCTCGATATCGATTGCTAATGTGTATATACAACAAAATCGACTTTATACCTAAATATAAGATTACGGAATTCTTCTAAATGCACTGCCGTTATGCCGCCATGGCTTTAAGCCAACTTCCGTTCGTTAAAGAAGGTTTATTAACTTAAATATGTTAAACTAATGATTTGAAGCATTTCGATATCGTTTGCTAAATATGTATATACAAGAAAATCGACTTTATACATAAATGTAAGACCACGGAATTCTTCCAATTGTATTGTCGTTATGCTGCCATGGCTTTACATCAACTTCAATACGTTAAAGAAGGTTAATTAACTTAAATATGTTCAACTAATGATTTGAGGCATTTCGATATCGATATCTAAATGTGTATATAAAAGAAAATCGACTCTTTACCTAAATATAAAATTACGGAATTCTTCTAAATGTTCTGTCGCTATGCCGCCATGGCTTTACGTATACTTCAGTCAGATAAAGAAGGTTTATTAACTTAAATATGTTCAACTAATGATTTGAGGCATTTCGATATCGATTGCTAAATGCGTATAAACAAAAAAATCGACTTTATACCTAAATATAAGATTACGGAATTCTTCTAAATGCACTGCCGTTATGCCGCCATGGCTATAAGCCAACTTCCGTTCGTTAAAGAAGGTTTATTAGCTTAAATATGTTAAACTAATTATTTGAAGCATTTCGATATCGATTGTTAAATGTAAATATACAACAAATTCGACTTTATACCTAAATATAAGATTACGGAATTCTTCCAAATCTACTGTCGTTATGCCGCCATGGCTTTATATCACCTTCATTACGTTAAAGAAGGTTAACTAACTCAAATATGTTAGACGAATGATTTGAAGCATTTCGACATCGATAGCTAAATGTGTATATACAAGAAAATCGACTTTATACCTAAATATAAGATAACGGAATTCTTCTAAATGCACTGCCGATATACCGTTATGGCTTTATGTACACTTCAGTAAGAAAAATAAGGTTAATTAACTTAAATATGTCAAACTTATGAGTTGAACCATCTCGATATCGATTGCTAATGTGTATATACAACAAAATCGACTTTATACCTAAATATAAGATTACGGAAATCTCGTAAATGCACTGCCGTAGAAGGTTAATTAACTTAAATATTTTAAACTAATGATTTGAAGCATTTCGTTATCGATTGTTAAATGTGTATATACAACAAAATCGACTTTATACCTAAATATAAGATTACGGAATTCGTCTAAATGCACTGCCGTTATGCCGCCATGGCTTTAAGCCAACTTCAGATCGTTAAAGAAGTATTATTAACTTAAATATGTTAAACTAATGAGTTGAACCATCTCGATATCGATTGCTAATGTGTATATACAACAAAATCGAATTTATACCTAAATATAAGTACGGAATTCTTCCAAATGCACTGCCGTTATACCGTTATGGCTTTACGTAAACTTCAGTAAGAAAAATAAGGTTAATTAACTTAAATATTTTAAACTAATGATTTGAAGCATCTCGATATCGATTGCTAAATGTGCAAATACAACAAAATCGACATTATACCTAAATATAAGTATACGGAATTCTTCAAATGCACTGCCGTTATACCGTTATGGCTTTATGTTAACTTCAGTTGGTTAAAGAAGGTTTATTAACTTAAATATGTTAAACCAGTTATTTGAAGCATTTCGATATCGATTGCTTAAAGCATAATAAAAGAAAATCGACTTTATACCTAAATATTGGACTACGGAATTCTTCCAAATGTACTGTCGTTATGCCGCCATGTCTTTATGTCACCTTCATTACGTTAAAGAAGGCTAATTAACTTAAATATGTTAAACTAATGATTTGAAGCAATTCGTTATCGATTGCTAAATGTGTATGTACAACAAAATCGATTTTATACCTAAATATAAGATAACGGAATTCATATGAATATACTGCCGTTATGGCTTTATGTAAACTTCAGTAAGTTAAAGAAGGTTAATTAACTTAAATATGCTAAACCAGTTATTTGAAGCATTTCGATATCGTTTGCTTAATGCATATATACCAGAAAATCGACTTTATAGCTAAATATAAGACTACGGAATTCTTCTAATGTACCTTCATTACGGTAAAGAAGGTTAACTAAGTTAAATGTGTTAAAATAATGATTTGAAGCATTTCGATATCGATTGCTAATGTGTATATACAACAAAATCGAATTTATACCTAAATATAAGTACGGAATTCTTCAAATGCACTGCCGTTATACCGTTATGGCTTTAGTAACTTCAGTAGAAAAATAAGGTTAATTAACTTAAATATTAAACTATGATTGAACATCTCGATATCGATTGCTAATGTGAATACAACAAAATCGACTTATACCTAAATATAAGATACGGAAATCTCGTAAATGCATGCCTTTAGAAGGTATTAACTTAAATATTTTAAACTAATGATTTGAAGCATCTCGATATCGATTGCTAAATGTGCAAATACAACAAAATCGACATTATACCTAAATATAAGTATACGGAATTCTTCAAATGACTGCGTTATCCGATGCTTTATGCACTCTTAGTTAAAGAAGGTAATTAACTTAAATATGTTAAACTAATGATTTGAAGCATTCGTATCGATTGCTAAATGTGTATGTACAACAAAATCGATTTTATACCTAAATATAAGATAACGGAATTCATATGAATATACTGCCGTTATGGCTTATGTAAACTTCAGTAAGTAAAGAAGGTTAATTAACTTAAATATGCTAAACCAGTTATTTGAAGCATTTCGATATCGGTTGCTTAATGCATATATACCAGAAAATCGACTTTATACTAAATATAAGACTACGGAATTCTTCTAATGTACCTTCATTACGGTAAAGAAGGTTAACTAATTAAATGTGTTAAATAATGATTTGAAGCATTTCGATATCGATGCTAATGTGTATATACAAAAAATCGACTTTATACCTAAATATAAGATTACGGAATCTCTAAATGCACTGCGTAGAAAGTAAATTAACTTAAATATGTTAACTTATTTGAAGCATTCGATATCGATTGCTAAATGCATAATAAAAAAATCGACATTATACCTAAATATAAGATACGGAATTCTTCCAAATGTACTGTCGTTATGCCGCCATGGCTTTATGTCAACTTCAGTACGTTGAAGAAGGTTAATTAACTTAAATTTGTTAAACTAATGATTTGAAGCATTTCGATATCGCTTGCTAAATGTGTGTGTAAAAGAAAATCGAATTTATACCTAAACATAAGATTACGGAATTCTTCTAAATGTACTGTTGTTATGCCGCCATGACTTTATGTCACCTTCATTACGTTAAAGAAGGCTAATTAACTTAAATATGTTAAACTAATGATTTGAAGCATTTCGATATCGATTGCTAAATGTGTATATACAAGAAAATCGACTTTATACCTAAATATAAGATTACGGAATTCTTCTAAATGCACTGTCGTTATGCTGCCATGGCTTTATATCAACTTCAATACGTTAAAGAAGACTAATTAACTTAAATATGTTAAACTAATGATTTGAAGCATTTCGATATCGATTGCTATATTTGTATGTACAAAAATCGACTTATACTAAATATAAGATACGGAATTCTTAAATACTGCGTTATGCGATGGCTTTATAAACTTCATAGTAAAGAAGTAATTAACTGAAATATGTAAATTATTTGAAGCATTTCGATATCGATTGCATTGTATTACAAAAATCGACTTATACTAAATATAAGATACGGAATTCTTAAATACTGCGTTATGCCGCCATGGCTTTATATCAACTTCAATACGTTAAAGAAGGTTAATTAACTTAAATATGTTAAACTAATGATTTGAAGCATTTCGTTATCGATTGCTAAATGTGAATATACAAGAAAATCGACTTTATACATAAATATACGATAACGGAATTCTTCTAAATGCACTGCCGTTATGCCGTTATGGCTTTATGTTAACTTCAGTTCGTTAAAGAAGGTTTATTAACTTTAATATGTTAGACCAGTTATTTGAAGCATTTCGATATCGATTGCTTAATGCATATATAAGAGAAAATCGACTTTATACCTAAATATAAGACTACGGAATTCTTCCAAATGTACTGTCGTTTTGCCGCCATGGCTTTATATCAACTTCAGTACGTTGAAGAAGGTTAATTAACTTAAATTTGTTAAACTAATGATTTGAAGCATTTCGATATCGCTTGCTAAATGTGTGTGTAAAAGAAAATCGAATTTATACCTAAACATAAGATTACGGAATTCTTCCAAATGTACTGTTGTTATGCCGCCATGACTTTATGTCACCTTCATTACGTTAAAGAAGGCTAATTAACTTAAATATGTTAAACTAATGATTTGAAGCATTTCGATATCGATTGCTAAATGTGTATATACAAGAAAATCGACTTTATGCCTAAATATAAGACTACGGAATTCTTTCAAATGCAGTGCCGTTATGGCTTTATGTCAACTTCAGTTCGCTAAAGGAGTTTTATTAACTTAAAATGTTAAACCAGTTATCTGAAGCATTTCGATATCGATTGCTTAATGCATATATAAAAGAAAATCGACTTTATACCTAAATATAAGATTACGGAATTCTTCTAAATGCACTGTCGTTATGCTGCCATGGCTTTATATCACCTTCCTTACGGTAAAGAAGGTTAACTAACTTAAATGTGTTAAACTAATGAGTTGAAGCATCTCGATATCGATCGCTAATGTGTATATACAAGCCAATCGACTTTTTACATAAATATAAGACTACGGAATTCTTCCAAATGTACTGTCGTTATGCCGCCATGGCTTTATATCAACTTCAATACGTTAAAGAAGTTTAATTAACTTAAATATGTTAAACTAATGATTTGAAGCGTTTCGATATCGTGTGCTGAATGTGTATGTACAACAAAACCGACTTTATACCTAAATATAATATAACGGAATTCATATAAATATACTGCCGTTATGCCGTTATGGCTTTATGTAAACTTCAGTAAGATAAAGAAGGTTAATTAACTGAAATATGCTAAACCAGTTATTTGAAGCATTTCGATATCGATTGCAAAATGTGTATATACAAAAAAATCGACTTTATACCTAAATATAAGATTACGGAATTCTTCTAAATGCACTGTCGCTATGCCGCCATGGCTTTATATCAACTTCAATACGTAAAAGAAGACTAATTAACTTAAATATGTTAAACTAATGATTTGAAGCATTTCGATATCGATTGCTATATTTGTATGTACAACAAAATCGACTTTATACCTCAATATAAGATAACGGAATTCATATAAATATACTGCCGTTATGCCGTTATGGCTTTATGTAAACTTCAGTTAGATAAAGAAGGTTAATTAACTTAAATATGCTATGCCCGTTGTTTGAAGCATTTCCATATCGATTGCAAAATTTGTATATACAAGAAAATCGACTTTATGCCTAAATATAAGACTACGGAATTCTTTCAAATGCAGTGCCGTTATGGCTTTATGTCAACTTCAGTTCGCTAAAGGAGTTTTATTAACTTAAAATGTTAAACCAGTTATCTGAAGCATTTCGATATCGATTGCTTAATGCATATATAAAAGAAAATCGACTTTATACCTAAATATAAGATTACGGAATTCTTCTAAATGCACTGTCGCTATGCCGCCATGGCTTTATATCAACTTCAATACGTAAAAGAAGACTAATTAACTTAAATATGTTAAACTAATGATTTGAAGCATTTCGATATCGATTGCTATATTTGTATGTACAACAAAATCGACTTTATACCTAAATATAAGATAGCGGAATTTTTCTAAATGCACTGCTGGAGGATGAGTCATGTGTAGAAGTTCACGCAAGTGAGGAAAGTTCTCTGATCGCCATTCACTTGGGAGTGGCCAGAAACGATTCTTTTACATATGACTCAAGCAGCTCACGACTTCCGGTCTTTGACCAAGTATCCTCTGGGTAGCCTAAGAACATCCGTTTGAAGGCGAGCTAACGTGAGAAGGCGAAATACTCCCTACTTAGGGTTGTGCGCTGGGTTTGGGACCCGCCACGTAAAAAAACACGCCCAATGAAAAACAGACGACAGCCTCGGATAAGTGACCCCCCTTCTGATGACGACCATGGCAAACGAATGAAGGACTATGATTTGAGGGCATGCACCTGGAATGTCCGGTCCCTTAATTGGGAAGGTGCCGCTGCCCAGCTGGTAGATGTCCTCGTAAAGATAAAGGCTGACATCACCGCCGTCCAAGAAATGCGATGGACGGGACAAGGACAGAGACGAGTAGGTCCTTGTGACATCTACTACAGTGGCCATATAAAGGAGCGAAAGTTTGGTGTTGGATTTGTGGTGGGAAAGAGACTCCGTCGCCGAGTACTATCATTCACTCCGGAGAATGAACGTCTAGCCACAATCCGCATTAAAGCGAGGTTCTTCAACATATCGCTGATTTGCGCCCACGCCCCGACGGAAGAGAAGGACGATGTGACCAAAGATGCCTTTTATGAGTGCTTGGAGCGCACTTATGAGAGATGCCCCCGCCACGATGTCAAAATCGTGCTTGGCGACTTCAATGCCAGGGTGGGCAAAGAAGGTATCTTTGGCACTACGGTCGGTAAATTCAGCCTCCACGAGGAAACATCCCCAAATGGGTTGAGGCTGATCGACTTCGCCGGGGCCCGAAATATGGTTATCTGTAGTACTAGATTCCAGCATAAGAAGATACATCAAGCTACCTGGCTGTCTCCAGATCGAAAAACCACCAACCAGATCGATCATGTTGTGATAGACGGAAGACACGTCTCCAGTGTTTTAGATGTGCGTGCGCTCCGAGGTCCTAACATCGACTCGGACCACTATATTGTTGCAGCCAAAATCCGCACCCGCCTCTGTGCAGCAAAAAACGCACGCCAACAAACACAAGGATGGTTCGACGTCGAGAAGCTGCAATCACAACAGACAGCCGAACGTTTTTCTACTCGGCTTGCACTCCTGCTCTCTGAGAGCACTCGTCAACAACTCGGTATAAGGGAACTGTGGGACGGCATTTCAAACTCCTTTCGTACAGCTGCAACTGAAACCATTGGTTTTCGGAAGGTGCAAAAGAACAGCTGGTACGACGAGGAGTGCCGTGTCGCAGCGGAGAGAAAACAGGCTGCCTACCTCGCAACGTTACGATCGACCACAACACGTGCGGGATGGGATAGATACCGAGAGTTGAAGAGGGAAGCGAGACGCATTTGTAGACAGAAAAAGAAAGAGGCCGAAATGCGTGAGTACGAAGAGCTTGATAAGCTGGCCGACAGGGGTAATGCTCGAAAATTCTACGAAAAGATGCGGCGGCTTACAGAAGGTTTCAAGACCGGAGCATACTCTTGTAGAACCCCCAAAGGTGATCTAGTTACCGATGCCCAGAGCATACTTAAATTATGGAGGGAACACTTCTCCAGCCTACTGAATGGCAGTGAACTCACAACACCAGGAGAAAATGAACCCGATACCCCAATCGATGACGATGGAGCAGACGTTCCATTGCCCGACCATGAAGAAGTTCGAATAGCAATTGCCCGCCTGAAAAACAACAAAGCGGCAGGGGCCGATGGATTGCCGGCCGAGCTATTCAAACACGGCGGCGAAGAGCTGATAAGGTGCATGCATCAGCT
This sequence comes from Bactrocera correcta, assembly GCA_027475135.1. Taxonomy (NCBI): domain Eukaryota; kingdom Metazoa; phylum Arthropoda; class Insecta; order Diptera; family Tephritidae; genus Bactrocera; species Bactrocera correcta. The sequence goes on along the minus strand of JAPZAG010000919.1, from coordinate 9,846 downwards.
TCTTTGCAAAATATGGTCGGACGAAAGTATGCCCAACGATTGGAATTTAAGTGTGCTATGCCCAATCCACAAAAAAGGAGACCCCACAATCTGCGCCAACTACCGTGGGATTAGCCTCCTCAACATCGCATATAAGGTTCTGTCGAGCATATTGTGTGAAAGATTAAAGCCCACCGTCAACAAACTGATTGGACCTTATCAGTGTGGCTTTAGACCTGGTAAATCAACAACCGACCAGATATTCACGATGCGCCAAATCTTGGAAAAGACCCGTGAAAGGAGGATCGACACACACCACCTCTTCGTCGATTTCAAAGCTGCTTTCGACAGCACGAAAAGGAGCTGCCTTTATGCCGCGATGTCTGAATTTGGTATCCCCGCAAAACTAATACGGCTGTGTAAGCTGACGTTGAGCGACACAAAAAGCTCCGTCAGAATCGGGAAGGACCTCTCCGAGCCGTTCGATACCAAACGAGGTTTCAGACAAGGCGATTCCCTATCGTGCGACTTTTTCAACCTGCTTCTGGAGAAAATAGTTCGAGCTGCAGAACTCAACAGAGAAGGTACCATCTTCTATAAGAGTGTACAACTGCTGGCGTATGCCGATGATATTGATATCATCGGCCTCAACACCCGCGCCGTTAGTTCTGCTTTCTCCAGACTGGACAAGGAAGCAAAAGAAATGGGTCTGGCAGTGAACGAGGACAAGACGAAATATCTCCTGTCATCAAACAAACAGTCGTCGCACTCGCGACTTGGCACTCACGTCACTGTTGACAGTCATAACTTTGAAGTTGTAGATAATTTCGTCTATCTTGGAACCAGCGTAAACAACACCAACAACATCAGCCTAGAAATCCAACGCAGGATTACTCTTGCCAACAGGTGCTACTTCGGACTAAGTAGGCAATTGAGAAGCAAAGTCCTCTCTCGACAAACAAAAACCAAACTCTATAAGTCACTCATAATTCCCGTTCTGCTATATGGTGCAGAGGCTTGGACGATGTCAACAACGGATGAGTCGACGTTGCGAGTTTTCGAGAGAAAGGTTCTGCGAAAGATTTATGGTCCTTTGCGCGTTGGCCACGGCGAATATCGCATTCGATGGAACGATGAGCTGTACGAGATATACGACGACATTGACATAGTTCAGCGCATTAAAAGACAGCGGCTACGCTGGCTAGGTCATGTTGTCCGGATGGATGAAAACACTCCAGCTCTGAAAGTATTCGACGCAGTACCCGCCGCGGGAAGCAGAGGAAGAGGAAGACCTCCACTCCGTTGGAAGGACCAAGTGGAGAAGGACCTGGCCTCGCTTGGAATATCCAATTGGCGCCACGTAGCGAAGAGAAGAAACGACTGGCGCGCTGTTGTTGACTCGGCTATAATCGCGTAAGCGGTGTCTACGCCAGTAAAGAAGAAGAAGAAGACTGCCGTTATGCCGCCATGGCTACATGCCAACTTCAGATCGTTAAAGAAGGTTTGCTAACAAAAATATGTTAAACTAAAGAGTTGAAGCATCTCGATATCGATCGCTAAATGTGTATATACAAGAAAATCGACTTTTTACATAAACATAAGACTACGGAATTCTTCTAAATGTACTGTCGTTATGTCGCCATGGCTTTATATAAACTTCAATACGTTAAAGGAGGTTAATTAACTTAAATATGTTAAACTAATGATTTGAAGCATTTCGATATCGATAGCTAAATGTGTATATACAAGAAAATCGACTTTATACCTAAATATAAGATTACGGAATTCTTCTAAATGCACTGCCCTTATGCTGCCATGGCCTTATGCCAACTTCTGTTCGTTAAAGAAGGTTTATTAACTTAAATATGTTAAACCAGCTATTTGAAGCATTTCGATATCGATTGCTTAATGCATATATACCAGAAAATCGACTTTATACCTAAATATGAGACTACGGAATTCTCCCAAATGTACTGTCGTTATGTCGCCATGGCTTTATATAAACTTCAATACGTTAAAGAAGGTTAATTAACTTAAATATGTTAAACTAATGATTTGAAGCATTTCGATATCGATTGCTAAATGCGTATATACAACAAAATCGACTTTATACCTAAATATAAGATTACGGAATTCTTCCAAATGCACTGGCGTTATACCGTTTTGGCTTTATGTAAACTTCAGTATGATAACGAAGGTTAATTAACTTAAATATGTTAAACTAATGATTTGAAGCATTTCGATATCGATTGCTAACTGTGTATATACAACAAAATCGATTTTATACATAAATATACGATAACGGAATTCTTCTAAATGCACTGCCGTTATGCCGTTATGGCTTTATGTTAACTTCAGTTCGTTAAAGAAGGTTAAGTAACTTAAATATGTTAAACTTATGATTTGAAGCATTTCGTTATCGATTGCTAAATGTGTATATACAAGAAAATCGACGTTATACCTAAAAATAGGATTAGGGAATTCTTCTACATGCACTGCCGTTATGCCGCCATGGCTTTATATCAACTTCAATACGTTAAAGAAGGTTAAGTAACTTAAATATGTTAAACTAATGATTTGAAGCATTTCGTTATCGATTGCTAAATGTGTATATACAAGAAAATCGACTTTATACCTAAATATAAGATTACGGAATTCTTCTAAATGCACTGCCGTTATGCCGCCATGGCTTTAAGCCAACTTCAGATCGTTGAAGAAGGTTTATTAACTTAAATATGTTAAACTAATGAGTTGAACCATCTCGATATTGATTGCTAATGTGTATATACAACAAAATCGACTTTATACCTAAATATAAAATTATAACATTACGGAATTCTTCTAAATGCACTGCCGTTATACCGTTAAGGCTTTATGTAGACTTCAGTATGCTAAAAAATGTTTATTAACTTAATATGTTAAACTTATGATTTGAAGCATTTCGATATCGATAGCTAAAAGTGTATATACAAGAAAATCGATTTTATGCCTAAATATAAGATTAGGGATTTCTTCTAAATTCACTGCCGTTATGCCGCCATGGCTTTATATCACCTTCATTACGTTAAAGAAGGTTAATTAACTTAAATATGTTAAACTAATGATTTGAAGCATTTCGTTATCGATTGCTAAATGCGAATATACAAGAAAATCGACTTTATACATAAATATACGATAACGGAATTCTTCTAAATGCACTGCCGTTATGCCGTTATGGCTTTATGTTAACTTCAGTTCGTTAAAGAAGGTTTATTAACTTAAATATGTTAGGCCAGTTATTTGAAGCATTTCGATATCGATTGCTTAATGCATATATAAAAGAAAATCGACTTTATACCTAAATATAAGACTACGGAATTCTTCCAAATGTACTGTCGTTATGTCGCCATGGCTTTATATCAACTTCAGTACGTTAAAGAAGGTTAATAAACTTAAATTTGTTAAACTAATGATTTGAAGCATTTCGATATCGCTTGCTAAATGTGTATGTAAAAGAAAATCGAATTTATACCTAAACATAAAATTACGGAATTCTTCCAAATGTACTGTCGTTATGCCGCCATGTTTTTATGTCACCTTCATTACGTTAAAGAAGGCTAATTAACTTAAATATGTTAAACTAATGATTTGAAGCATTTCGATATCGATAGCTAAATGTGTATATACAAGAAAATCGACTTTATACCTAAATATAAGATTACGGAATTCTTCTAAATGCACTGTCGTTATGTCGCCATGGCTTTATATCAACTTCAATACGTTAAAGAAGGTTAAGTAACTTAAATATGTTAAACTAATGATTTGAAGCATTTCGATATCGATTGCTATATTTGTATGTACAACAAAATCGACTTTATACCTCAATATAAGATAACGGAATTCATATAAATATACTGCCGTTATGCCGTTATGGCTTTATGTAAACTTCAGTAAGATAAAGAAGGTTAATTAACTGAAATATGCTAAACCAGTTATTTGAAGCATTTCGATATCGATTGCTTAATGCACATATAAAAGAAAATCGACTTTATACCTAAATATAAGATTACGGAATTTTTCTAAATGCACTGTCGTTATGCCGCCATGGCTTTATATCACCTTCCTTACGGTAAAGAAGGTTAACTAACTTAAATGTGTTAAACTATGGAGTTGAAGCATCTTGATATCGATCGCTAATGTGTATATACAAGCAAATCGACTTTTTACATAAATATAAGACTACGGAATTCTTCTAAATGCACTGTCGTTATGCCGCCATGGCCTTATATCACCTTCATTACGTTAAAGAAGGTTAATTAACTTAAATATGTTAGACTAATGATTTGAAGCATTTCGATATCGATTGCTAAATGCTTATATACAACAAAATCGACTTTATACCTAAATATAAGATTACGGAATTCTTCTAAATGCACTGTCGTTATGCCGTTATGGCTTTATGTTAACTTCAGTTCGTTAAAGAAGGTTTACTAACTTAAATATGTTAAACTAATGATTTGAAGCATTTCGTTATCGATTGCTAAATGTGAATATTTAAGAAAATTGGCTTTATGCCTAAATATAAGATTACGGAATTCTTCTAAATGCACTGGCGTTATACCGTTTTGGCTTTATGTAAACTTCAGTAAGATAATGAAGGTTAACGAACTTAAATATGTTAAACGAATGATTTGAAGAATTTCGATATCGATAGCTAAATGTGTATATACAAGAAAATATACTTTTTACCTAAATATAAGATTACGGAATTCTTCCAAATGCACTGTCCTTATGCCGCCATGGCTTTATATCAAATTCAATTCGTTAAAGAAGGTTAATTAACTTAAATTTGTTAAACTAATGATTTGAAGCATTTCGATATCGCTTGCTAAATGTGTATGTACAACAAAATCGACTTTATACCTAAATATAAGATAACGAAATTCATATAAATATACTGCCGTTATGCCGTTATTGCTTTATGTAAACTTCAGTAAGATAAAGAAGGTTAATTAACTTAAATATGCTAAACCAGTTATTTGATGCATTTCGATATCGATTGCTAAATGTGTAAATACAAGAAAATCGAATTTATACCTACATATAAGATAACGGAATTCTTCTACATGCACTGCCGTTATGCCGCCATAGCTTTTTGCCAACTTCAGTTCGTTAAAGAAGGTTTATTAACTTAAATATGTTAAACTAATGAGTTGAAGCATCTCGATATCAATTGCTAAATATGTATATACAACAAAATCGACTTTAAACCTAAACATAAGATAACGGAATTTTTCTAAATGCACTGCCGTTATGCCGCCATGGCTACATGCCAACTTCAGATCGTTAAAGAAGGTTTATTAACAAAAATATGTTAAACTAAAGAGTTGAAGCATCTCGATATCGATCGCTAAATGTGTATATACAAGAAGATCGACATTTTACATAAATATAAGACTACGGCATTCTTCTAAATGTACTGTGGTTATGCCGCCATGGCTTTATATCAACTTCAATACGTTAAAGAAGGTTGATTAACTTAAATATGTTAAACTAATGATTTGAAGCATTTCGATATCGATAGCTAAATGTGTATATACAAGAAAATCGACTTTATACCTAAATATAAGATCACGGAATTTTTCTAAATGCACTGTCCTTATGCTGCCATGGCCTTATGCCAACTTCAGTTCGTTAAAGAAGGTTTATTAACTTAAATATGTTAAACCAGCTATTTGAAGCATTTCGATATCGATTGCTTAATGCATATATACCAGAAAATCGACTTTATACCTAAATATGAGACTACGGAATTCTTCCAAATGTACTGTCGTTATGTCGCCATGGCTTTATATAAACTTCAATACGTTAAAGAAGGTTAATTAACTTAAATATGTTAAACTGATAATTTGAAGCATTTCGATATCGATTGCTAAATGCGTATATACAACAAAATCGACTTTATACCTAAATATAAGATGACGGAATTCTTCAAAATGCACTGTCGTTATGCCGTTATGACTTTATGTTAACTTCAGTTCGTTAAAGAAGGTTAACTAACTTAAATATGTTAAACTAATGATTTGAAGCATTTCGTTATCGATTGCTAAATGTGAATATTTAAGAAAATTGACTTTATGCCTAAATATAAGATTACGGAATTCTTCTAAATGCACTGTCGTTATGCCGCCATGGCTTTATATCACCTTCATTACGTTAAAGATGGTTAGCGAACTTAAATATGTTAAACGAATGATTTGAAGCATTTCGATATCGATAGCTAAACGTGTATATACAAGAAAATCGACTTTACACATAAATATAAGATTACGAAATTCTTCTAAATGCCCTGCGGTTATGCCGCCATGGCTTTAAGCCAACTTCCGTTCGTTAAAGAAGGTTTATTAACTTAAATATGTTAAACTAATGATTTGAAGCATTTCGATATCGATAGCTTAATGTGTATATACAAGAAAATCGACTATATACCTAAATATAAAATAACGGAATTCTTCTAAATGCACTGCCGTTATGCCGCCATGGATATATGCCAACTTCAGATCGTTAAAGAAGGTTTATTAACATAAATATGTTAAACTAATGAGTTGAAGCATCTCGATATCGATCGCTAAATGTGTATATACAAGAAAATCGACTTTTTACATAAATATAAGACTACGGAATTCTTCTAAATGCACTGTCCTTATGCCGCCATGGCTTTATATCACCTTCATTACGTTAATGAAGGTTAATTAACTTAAATATGTTAAACTAATGATTTGAAGCATTTCGATATCGATTGCTAAATGTGTATATACAAGAAAATCGACTTTATACCTAAATATAAAATAACGGAATTCTTCTTAATGCACTGCCGTTATGCCGCCATGGATATATGCCAACTTCAGATCGTCAAAGAAGGTTTATTAACATAAATATGTTAAACTAATGAGTTGAAGCATCTCGATATGGATTGCTAAATGTGTATATACAAGAAAATCGACTTTATACCTAAATATAAGATTACGGCATTCTTCCAAATGCACTGGCGTTAAAACCGTTTTGGCTTTATGTAAACTTCAGTAAGATAACGAAAATTAATTAACTTAAATATGTTAAACTAATGATTTGAAGCATTTCGATATCGATTGCTAAATGTGTATATACAACAAAATCGACTTTATACATAAATATACGATAACGGAATTCTTCCAAATACACTGCCGTAATGCCGCCATGGCTTTATATCACCTTAATTACGTTAAAGAAGGTTAACTAACTTAAATATGTTAAACTAATGATTTGAAGCATTTCAATATCGCATTGCTAAATGTGTATGTACAACAAAATCGACTTTATACCTAAATATAAGATAACGGAATTCATATAAATATACTGCCGTTATGCCGTTATGGCTTTATGTAAACTTCAGTAAGATAAAGAAGTTTAATTAACTTAAATATGTTAAACTAATGAATATTTAAGAAAATCGACTTTATACATTAATACACGATAACGGAATTCTTCTAAATGCACTGCCGTTATGGCTTTATGTTAACTTCAGTTCGTTAAAGAAGGTTAATTAACTTAAATATGTTAAACCAGTTATTTAAAGCATTTCGATATCGATTGCTTAATGCATATATAAAAGAAAATCGACTTTATACCTAGATATAAGATTACGGAATTCTTCCAAATGTACTGTCGTTATGCCGCCATGGCTTTATATCAACTTCGATTCGTTAAAGAAGGGTAATTAACTTAAATTTGTTAAACTAATGATTTGAAGCATTTCGATATCGCTTGCTACATGTGTATATAAAAGAAAATCGAATTTATGCCTAAACATAAGATTACGGAATTCTTCCAAATGTACTGTCGTTATGCCGCCATGGCTTTATGTCACCTTCATTACGTTAAAGAAGGCTATTTAACTTAAATATGTTAAACTAATGATTTGAAGCATTTCGTTATCGATTGCTAAATGTTTATATACAGGAAAATCGTTTTTATACCTAAATATAAGATTACGGAATTCTTCTAAATGCACTGTCGTTATGCCGCCATGGCTTTATATCACCTTCATTACGTTAAAGAAGGTTAACTAACTTAAATATGTTAAACGAATGATTTGAAGCATTTCGATATCGAGTGCTGAATGTGTGTGTACAACAAAATCGACTTCATACCTAAATATAAGATAACGGAATTCATATAAATATACTGCCGTTATGCCGTTATGGCTTTATGTAAACTTCAGTAAGATAAAGAAGGTTAATTAACTGAAATATGCTAAACCAGTTATTTGAAGCATTTCGATATCGATTGCTTAATGCATATATAAAAGAAAATCGACTTTATACCTAGATATAAGATTACGGAATTCTTCCAAATGTACTGTCGTTATGCCGCCATGGCTTTATATCAACTTCAATTCGTTAAAGAAGGTTAATTAACTTAAATTTGTTAAACTAATGATTTGAAGCATTTCGATATCGCTTGCTACATGTGTATGTAAAAAAAAATCGAATTTATACCTAAACATAAGATTAGGGAATTCTTCCAAATGTACTGTTCTTATGCCGCCATGGCTTTATGTCACCTTCATTACGTTAAAGAAGGCTATTTAACTTAAATATGTTAAACTAATGATTTGAAGCATTTCGTTATCGATTGCTAAATGTTTATATAAAAGAAAATCGACTTTATACCTAGATATAAGATTACGGAATTCTTCCAAATGTACTGTCGTTATGCCGCCATGGCTTTATATCAACTTCAATTCGTTAAAGAAGGTTAATTAACTTAAATTTGTTAAACTAATGATTTGAAGCATTTCGATATCGCTTGCTACATGTGTATGTAAAAGAAAATCGAATTTATACCTAAACATAAGATTACGGAATTCTTCCAAATGTACTGTCGTTATGCCGCCATGGCTTTATGTCACCTTCATTTCGTTAAAGAAGGCTATTTAACTTAAATATGTTAAACTAATGATTTGAAGCATTTCGTTATCGATTGCTAAATGTGTATATACAACAAAATCGTTTTTATACCTAAATATAAGTTTACGGAATTCTTCTAAATGCACTGTCGTTATGCCGCCATGGCTTTATATCACCTTCATTACGTTAAAGAAGGTTAACTAACTTAAATATGTTAAACGAATGATTTGAAGCATTTCGATATCGAGTGCTGAATGCGTATGTACAACAAAATCGACTTCATACCTAAATATAAGATAACGGAATTCTTCTAAATGCACTGTCGTTATGCCGCCATGGCTTTATATCACCTTCATTACGTTAAAGAAGGTTAACTAACTTAAATATTTTAAACGAATGATTTGAAGCATTTCGATATCGATATCTAAATGTGTATATAAAAGAAAATCGACTTTATACCTAAATATAAGATTACGGAATTCTTCCAAATGCACTGCCGTTATACCGTTATGGCTTTACGTACACTTCAGTAGGAAAAATAAGGTTAATTAACTTAAATATGTTAAACTAATGAGTTGAACCATCTCGATATCGATTGCTAATGTGTATTTACAACAAAATCGACTTTATACCTAAATATAAGATTGCGGAATTCTTCTAAATGCACTGTCGTTATGCCGCCATGGCTTTATATCACCTTCATTACGTTAAAGAAGGTTAACTAAGTTAAATATGTTAAACCAATTATTTGAAGCATTTCGATATCGAGTGCTGAATGTGTATGTACAACAAAATCGACTTCATACCTAAATATAAGATAGCGGAATTCTTCTAAATGCACTGTCGTTATGCCGCCATGGCTTTATATCACCTTCATTACGTTAAAGAAGGTTAACTAACTTAAATATTTTAAACCAATTATTTGAAGCATTTCGATATC
>JAPZAG010000917.1:0-28791 GCA_027475135.1 Bactrocera correcta | reverse complement strand
TACCGGGATTTGATCGCAGAACGGAATTGCTTTTTGCGTATATTTAGACCAGTCTGCTTTTTCTGTCAGGAACTTTGGTTTCGGAAAGGCCTTTGCAAGGGATGACGTTGCAATTTCAGTTACTATTGGGTAGTGGTCACTACCACATAAACTATCGAGAGTTAGGCTATTCGCTTTTGGAGCTAAATTGGTAGAGCAAATAGATAGGTCGACGTGCGTAAAGGAATTATGAGTTGAAAAATGAGTTGGGGCACCATCGTTCAATACGGTAAGATTCTCTGTAAGAATTAAGTTTTCCAGAATTAATCCTCTTTGGTTAGTTCGGGGGGAGCCCCATAATGGGGACCACGAATTCATATCTCCAACCAGGATTACGGGCTTGGGTACTGAGGAGAGAATTTGCCGAAGTTCGGCAAGCGTGAAATTTTGTTGTGGGGGAATATACAAGCAAATAATCGTAAATATAAATTCTATGGATATCTGAATGGCTAACGAAGCTATATTTGAATGAATTTCGAGACATTTATGTCGAATGTCTTTTCTTACTAAAACCGCGATACCTTGCTTGTTTGTTAAATTCTGAGGTAAATTTAAGAAGTAGCTAACATACTTATTTGGCACCAAAGCGTCTTTATTTACAGCAAGATGAGTTTCTTGCAAGGCAACGAAGTGTGGGGAGATTTCTTTAATGAGAATTTCAAGTTCAGTGTAGTTGTTGTAGAAGCCCTTTATGTTCCATTGAAGTATATTGAACATACAGCAAATAGAATAAATTTCTTCATCTTCGAATGTTGGCATAGTCTGATCATGGTCTGGGTGACTGTACTGTTGAGTAATTGCTGGGTTGGTTTGTGAGATGTTGTCTTCGGTGTTTTGTAGTACTGTATTATTGCTTAAGTGTTGTGTGAGAAGAGTGCGTGCGTTTGAAAGGGAGATTGGGTTATTGTTGTTGTTTGGTAAAGAAGAATTGGAAGAGGATATGTTATGTGGGTGTTTATTTGAATCAGTTGTGTAGTTGGATTGTTGGGTGTATTGTTGGTAAGGAGTATTGATGTTATTGTTGCAATTGTTAATAGTAAGAGAAGTATCGGATGATGGGAATTGTTGGTTGTTGCTTGTTTTTTGTTCTATTGGTTTCCTGATTTTTTACTTATTGCTTCTTCTAAATTTTCTGTTGGTGAGACGTATTCCTTGCGTTTGTTGTTTATTTTTTCAGTTGCTTCTTTGTAACTACATTTATTTAGTGTTTTATATGTTATAATGTCTTTCCTTTTAAGTAGGGTGGGACATAGTTTGTGGTCTGATCGATGTTGTTGTCTACAGTTAATGCATTCTACTTTACTACATGGAGTGGGGTTATGGGTTGAGGAGGAGCAGACGTTACACTTCGGATCGGATTTGCAATGTTTGGCTGTATGGCCCAAAACAAAGCAGTTTTTACACTGCATTGGAGATGGGATATAAGGTTCAACTTTAACTTTAAGTCAAGCAACATTAACCTCTTTGGGTAATTCGTATGCGTTAAAGGAGATTATATGAAGAGGGGTGTTTATAGTTTTACCATCTATAATTTTCGTAGTTTTTTTGCACTCTGTTGCACCCTGTTGGCGTAGACCGTCCACTATTTCGTTTTCAGTAAGGCTAGCAAGACAGCTTGCATATATAACGCCTTTCACCGTGTTTAGCGTTGGGTGTAAATTAACGGAAATTTCACAGATGTTTGACAGTTTTGTTGCTTTTAAGAATTTGTTTGTTTGTTGGTTATTTTTGGTGAGGATGAGGAGATCTCCGTCTCTGGTAAATGAGACAGAACTGGGTGGTCCATAAGTAATCGATTCTAGTGCTTTTTGGAGAAGGAATATGTTAATGGATTTTAAAGGTTTTTGACTGTCTTTGTTTTTAATTATTAGGAATTTGGGACAAGAGGAAGGGGAGAGGTTCAGGGTTTTGTTGTTTTTCTTTAAGTATGGGAAGTCATGTGGGTTATTGAGGTTTGGAGTTTTACGTTTGGGTGATGGCTCCCCTCCCAAGATTGCAAAATAGTTTTGGTCACCACCTCCAGGATCGGAGGCCATGATTGATTCACAAATATTTTTTTTTCAAATTACACAAAATTCACTGATTAATTATAAGTTTAATTATTAAGAGAAAGTCACTGTCTTATAAAATTGACACTTGAAAAAAAAACCAAATTGTTGAGAGCGAACGAAATATGAGAAGAACAATCACTAAGAACGTGTTTACTGTTCGGTAGTCGATTGAGAACTGAAAAAGAAGGTTAATTAACTTAAATATGTTAAAGTAATGATTTGAAGCATTTCGATATCGCTTGCTAAATGTGTATATACACGAAAATCGACTTTATACCTAAATATAAGATAACGGAATTCTTCTGAATGCACTGCAGTTATACCCTTAAGGCTTTATGTAGACTTCAGTGCGTTAAAGAACGTTTATTAACTTAGATATGTTAAACTAATGATTTGAAGCATTTCGATATCGATTGCTAAATGTGTATATACAAGAAAATCGACTTTATACCTAAATATAAGATAACGGAATTCTTCTACATGCACTGCCGTTATGCCGCCATGGATTTATGCCAACTTCAGTTTGTTAAAGAAGGTTTATTAACACAAATATGTTAGACTAATGAGTTGAAGCATCTCGATATCGATTGCAAAATGTGTATATGCAACAAAATCGACTTTATACCTAAATAGAAGTTTACGGAATTCTTCTGAATGCACTGCAGTTATACCCTTAAGGCGTTATGTAGACTTCAGTGCGTTAAAGAACGTTTATTATCTTAGATATGTTAAACTAATGATTTGAAACATTTCGATATCGATTGCTAAATGGGTATATACAAGAAAATCGATTTATACCTAAATATAAGACTACGGACTTTTTCTAAATGCACTGCCGTTATGCCGCCATGGCTTTATATCAACTTCAATACGTTAAGGGATGTTAATTAACTTAAATATGTTAAACTAATGATTGAAGCATTTCGATATCGCTTGCTAAATGTGTACATACAAGAAAATCAAATTTATACCTAAATATAAGATAACGGAATTCTTCTAAATGCACTGCCGTTATGCCGTTAAGGCTTTATGTAGACTTCAGTAAGACAGAGAGGGTTAATTAACTTGAATATGTTAAACTAATGATTTGAAGCATTTCGATATCGATTGCTAAATATCTAAATACAAGAAAATCGACTTTATACCTAAATATAAGAATACGGAATTCTTCTAAATGCACTGCAGTTATACCGTTAAGGCCTTATGAAGACGTCAGTGCGTTAAAGAAGGTTTATCAACTTAAATATGTTAAACTAATGATTTGAAGCATCTCGATATCGATTGCTAAATGCGTATATACAAGAAAATCGACTTTATACCTAAATATAAGAATACGGAATTCTTCTAAGTGCACTGCCGTTATGCTGTTATGGCTTTATATAGATTTCAGTACGTTAAAGAAGGTTAATTTACTCAAATATGTTAAACTAATGATTTGAGCATTTCGATATCGATTGCTAAATGTGTATGTACAAGAAAATCGATTTTATACCTAAATAAAAGCTTACTTAATTCACCCAAATATACTGCCGTTATGCCGTTATGGCTTTATGTAAACTTCAGTAAGATAAAGAAGGTTAATTAACCTACATATGCTAAACCAGTTATTTGAAGCATTTCGATATCGATTGCTAAATGCGTATATACAAGAAAATCGACATTATACCTAAATATAAGATATCGTAATTCTTCTAAATGCACTGCCGTTATGCTGGTATGGCTTTATATAGATTTCAGTACGTTAAAGAAGGTTAATTTACTCAAATATGTTAAACTAATGATTTGAGCATTTCGATATCGATTGCTAAATGTGTATGTACAAGAAAATCGATTTTATACCTAAATAAAAGCTTACTTAATTCACCCAAATATACTGCCGTTATGCCGTTATGGCTTTATATCACTTTCATTACGTTAAAGAAGGTTAATTAACTTAAATATGCTAAACCAGTTATTTGAAGCATTTCGATATCGATTGCCAAATGCGTATATACAACAAAATCGAGTTTATACCTTAATATAAGATTACGGAATTCTTCTAAATGCACTGTCGTTAGGCCGCCATGGCATATATCATTATTCATTACGTTAGAGAAGGTTAATTATTTTAAATATATTAAACTAATGATTTGAAGAATTTCGATATCGATTGCTAAATGCGTATATACAACAAATTCGATTTTATATCTAAATATAAGATTACGGAATTCTTCGAAATACACTGCCGTTAAGGCTTTATATAAATTTCAGTACGTTAAAGAAGGTTAATTTACTTAAATATGCTAAACGATTGATTTGAAGCATTTCGATATTGATTACTAAATGTGTATGTACAAGAAAATCGATTTTATACCTAAATAAAAGATTACGGAATTCACCCAAACATACTGCCGTTATGCCGTTATGGCTTTATGTAAACTTCAGTAAGATAGAGGGGGTTAATAAACCTAAATATGCTAAACCAGTTATATGATGCATTTCGATATCGATTGCTAAATGCCTATATACAACAAAATCGAACTTATACCTAAATATAAGATTACGGAATTTTTCTAAATGCACTGTCGTTATGCCGCCATGGCTTTATATCACCTTCATTACGTTAATGAAGGTTAATTAACTCAAATATGTTAAACTAATGATTTGAAGATTTTCGATATCGATTGCTAAATGTGTATATACAAGAAAATCGAATTTATACCTAAATATAAGATAACGGAATTCTTCTGAATGCACAGCAGTTATACCCTTAAGGCTTTATGTAGACTTCAGTGCGTTAAAGAACGTTTATTAACTTAGATATGTTAAACTAGAGATTTGAAGCATTTCGATATCGATTGCTAAATGTGTATATACAAGAAAATCGACTTTATACCTAAATATAAGATAACGGAATTCTTCTGAATGCACTGCAGTTATACCCTTAAGGCTTTATGTAGACTTCAGTAAGATAGAGAGGGTTAATTAAATTAAATATGTTAAACTAATGATTTGAAGTATTTCGTTATCGATTGCTAAATGTGTATATAAAAGAAAATCGTTTTTATACATAAATATAAGATTACGGAATTCTTCTTAATGCACTGCCGTTATGCCGCCATGGCTTTATATCAACTTCAATACGTTAAAGAAGGTTAATTAACTTAAATATGTTAAACTAATGATTTGAAGCAATTCGATATCGCTTGCTAAATGTGTATATACAAGAAAACCGAATTTATACCTAAATATAAGATTACGGAATTCTTCCCAATGCACTGCCGTTATATCGTTATGGCTTTTTGTAAACTTCAGTAAGATAAAGAAGATTAATTAACTTAAATATGTTAAACTAATGTTTTAAAGCATTTCGATATCGATTGCTTAATATGTAAATACAAGAAAATCCACTTTATACCTAAATAGAAGATTACGGAATTCTTCCAAATGCACTGCCGTAATACCGCCGTGGCTATATGCCAAATTCAGATCGTTAAAGAAGATTTATTAACTTAAATATGTTAAGCTAATGAGTCGAAGCATCTCGATATCGATTGCTAAATGTGTATATACAACAAAATCGACTTTATACCTAAATATAAGATTACGGAATTCTTCCCAATGCATTGCCGTTATACCGTTATGGCTTTTTGTAAACTTCAGTAAGATAAAGAAGGTTAATTAACTTAAATATGTTAAATTAATGATTTGAAGCATTTCGTTATCGATTGCTAAATGTGTATATAAAAGAAATTCGTTTTTATACATAAATATAAGATTACGGAATTCTTCTCGATGCACTGCCGTTATGCCGCCATGGCTTAATATCAACTTCAATACGTTAAAGAAGGTTAATTAACTTAAATATGTTAAACTAATGATTTGAAGCAATTCGATATCGCTTGCTAAATGTGTATATACAAGAAAATATAAGATAACGGAATTCTTCTGAATGCACTGCAGTTATACCCTTAAGGCTTTATGTAGACTTCAGTGCGTTAAAGAAGGTTAATTAACTTAAATATGTTAAACTAATGATTTGAAGCATTTCGATATCGATTGCTTAATGTGTATATACAAGAAAATCGACTTCACCACTAAATATAAGATAACGGTATTCTTCTACATGCACTGCCGTTATGCCGCCACGGATTTATGCCAACTTCAGTTTGTTAAAGAAGGTTTATTAACTCAAATATGTTAAGCTAATGAGTTGAAGTATCTCGATATCGATTGCTAAATGTGTATATGCAACAAAATCGTTTTTATACCTAAATATAAGATAACGGAATTCTTCTGAATGCACTGCAGTTATACCCTTAAGGCTTTATGTAGTCTTCAGTGCGTTAAAGAACGTTTACTAACTTAGATATGTTAAACTAATGATTTGAAGCATTTCGATATCGATTGCTAAATGGGTATATATGCAAGAAAATCGACTTTATACCTAAATATAAGACTACGGACTTCCTCTAAATGCACTGCCGTTATGCCGCCATGGCTTTACATCAACTTCAATACGTTAAAGGAGGTTAGTTAACTTAAATATGTTAAAGTAATGATTTGAAGCATTTCGATATCGCTTGCTAAATGTGTACATACAAGAAAATCAAATTTATACCTAAATATAAGATAACGGAATTCTTCTAAATGCACTGCCGTTATGCCGTTAAGGCTTTATGTAGACTTCAGTAAGACAGAGAGGGTTAATTAACTTGAATATGTTAAACTAATGATTTGAAGCATTTCGATATCGCTTGCTAAATGTGTACATACAAGAAAATCAAATTTATACCTAAATATAAGATAACGGAATTCTTCTAAATGCACTGCCGTTATGCCGTTAAGGCTTTACGTAGACTTCAGTAAGACAGAGAGGGTTAATTAACTTGAATATGTTAAACTAATGAGTTGAACCATCTCGATATCGATTGCTAAATGTGTTTATACAAGAAAATCGACTTTATACCTAAATATAAGAATACGGAATTCTTCTAAATGCACTGCAGTTATACCGTTAAGGCCTTATGAAGACGTCAGTGCGTTAAAGAAGGTTTATCAATATATATGTTAAACTAATGATTTGAAGCATCTCGATATCGATTGCTAAATGCGTATATACAAGAAAATCGACTTTATACCTAAATATAAGAATACGGAATTCTTCTAAGTGCACTGCCGTTATGCTGTTATGGCTTTATATAGATTTCAGTACGTTAAAGAAGGTTAATTTACTCAAATATGTTAAACTAATGATTTGAGCATTTCGATATCGATTGCTAAATGTGTATGTACAAGAAAATCGATTTTATACCTAAATAAAAGCTTACTTAATTCACCCAAATATACTGCCGTTATGCCGTTATGGCTTTATGTAAACTTCAGTAAGATAAAGAAGGTTAATTAACCTACATATGCTAAACCAGTTATTTGAAGCATTTCGATATCGATTGCTAAATGCGTATATACAAGAAAATCGACTTTATACCTAAATATAAGATATCGTAATTCTTCTAAATGCACTGCCGTTATGCTGGTATGGCTTTATATAGATTTCAGTACGTTAAAGAAGGTTAATTTACTCAAATATGTTAAACTAATGATTTGAGCATTTCGATATCGATTGCTAAATGTGTATGTACAAGAAAATCGATTTTATACCTAAATAAAAGCTTACTTAATTCACCCAAATATACTGCCGTTATGCCGTTATGGCTTTATATCACTTTCATTACGTTAAAGAAGGTTAATTAACTTAAATATGCTAAACCAGTTATTTGAAGCATTTCGATATCGATTGCCAAATGCGTATATACAACAAAATCGAGTTTATACCTTAATATAAGATTACGGAATTCTTCTAAATGCACTGTCGTTAGGCCGCCATGGCATATATCATTATTCATTACGTTAGAAAAGGTTAATTATTTTAAATATATTAAACTAATGATTTGAAGAATTTCGATATCGATTGCTAAATGCGTATATACAACAAATTCGATTTTATATCTAAATATAAGATTACGGAATTCTTCGAAATACACTGCCGTTAAGGCTTTATATAAATTTCAGTACGTTAAAGAAGGTTAATTTACTTAAATATGCTAAACGATTGATTTGAAGCATTTCGATATTGATTACTAAATGTGTATGTACAAGAAAATCGATTTTATACCTAAATAAAAGATTACGGAATTCACCCAAACATACTGCCGTTATGCCGTTATGGCTTTATGTAAACTTCAGTAAGATAGAGGGGGTTAATAAACCTAAATATGCTAAACCAGTTATATGATGCATTTCGATATCGATTGCTAAATGCCTATATACAACAAAATCGAACTTATACCTAAATATAAGATTACGGAATTTTTCTAAATGCACTGTCGTTATGCCGCCATGGCTTTATATCACCTTCATTACGTTAATGAAGGTTAATTAACTCAAATATGTTAAACTAATGATTTGAAGATTTTCGATATCGATTGCTAAATGTGTATATACAAGAAAATCGAATTTATACCTAAATATAAGATAACGGAATTCTTCTGAATGCACAGCAGTTATACCCTTAAGGCTTTATGTAGACTTCAGTGCGTTAAAGAACGTTTATTAACTTAGATATGTTAAACTAGAGATTTGAAGCATTTCGATATCGATTGCTAAATGTGTATATAAAAGAAAATCGACTTTATACCTAAATATAAGATAACGGAATTCTTCTGAATGCACTGCAGTTATACCCTTAAGGCTTTATGTAGACTTCAGTAAGATAGAGAGGGTTAATTAAATTAAATATGTTAAACTAATGATTTGAAGTATTTCGTTATCGATTGCTAAATGTGTATATAAAAGAAAATCGTTTTTATACATAAATATAAGATTACGGAATTCTTCTTAATGCACTGCCGTTATGCCGCCATGGCTTTATATCAACTTCAATACGTTAAAGAAGGTTAATTAACTTAAATATGTTAAACTAATGATTTGAAGCAATTCGATATCGCTTGCTAAATGTGTATATACAAGAAAACCGAATTTATACCCAAATATAAGATTACGGAATTCTTCCCAATGCACTGCCGTTATATCGTTATGGCTTTTTGTAAACTTCAGTAAGATAAAGAAGATTAATTAACTTAAATATGTTAAACTAATGTTTTAAAGCATTTCGATATCGATTGCTTAATATGTAAATACAAGAAAATCCACTTTATACCTAAATAGAAGATTACGGAATTCTTCCAAATGCACTGCCGTAATACCGCCGTGGCTATATGCCAAATTCAGATCGTTAAAGAAGATTTATTAACTTAAATATGTTAAGCTAATGAGTCGAAGCATCTCGATATCGATTGCTAAATGTGTATATACAACAAAATCGACTTTATACCTAAATATAAGATTACGGAATTCTTCCCAATGCATTGCCGTTATACCGTTATGGCTTTTTGTAAACTTCAGTAAGATAAAGAAGGTTAATTAACTTAAATATGTTAAATTAATGATTTGAAGCATTTCGTTATCGATTGCTAAATGTGTATATAAAAGAAATTCGTTTTTATACATAAATATAAGATTACGGAATTCTTCTCGATGCACTGCCGTTATGCCGCCATGGCTTAATATCAACTTCAATACGTTAAAGAAGGTTAATTAACTTAAATATGTTAAACTAATGATTTGAAGCAATTCGATATCGCTTGCTAAATGTGTATATACAAGAAAATATAAGATAACGGAATTCTTCTGAATGCACTGCAGTTATACCCTTAAGGCTTTATGTAGACTTCAGTGCGTTAAAGAAGGTTAATTAACTTAAATATGTTAAACTAATGATTTGAAGCATTTCGATATCGATTGCTTAATGTGTATATACAAGAAAATCGACTTCACACCTAAATATAAGATAACGGAATTCTTCTACATGCACTGCCGTTATGCCGCCACGGATTTATGCCAACTTCAGTTTGTTAAAGAAGGTTTATTAACTCAAATATGTTAAGCTAATGAGTTGAAGTATCTCGATATCGATTGCTAAATGTGTATATGCAACAAAATCGTTTTTATACCTAAATATAAGATAACGGAATTCTTCTGAATGCACTGCAGTTATACCCTTAAGGCTTTATGTAGTCTTCAGTGCGTTAAAGAACGTTTACTAACTTAGATATGTTAAACTAATGATTTGAAGCATTTCGATATCGATTGCTAAATGGGTATATATGCAAGAAAATCGACTTTATACCTAAATATAAGACTACGGACTTCCTCTAAATGCACTGCCGTTATGCCGCCATGGCTTTATATCAATTTCAATACGTTAAAGGAGGTTAGTTAACTTAAATATGTTAAACTAATGATTTGAAGCATTTCGATATCGCTTGCTAAATGTGTACATACAAGAAAATCAAATTTATACCTAAATATAAGATAACGGAATTCTTCTAAATGCACTGCCGTTATGCCGTTAAGGCTTTATGTAGACTTCAGTAAGACAGAGAGGGTTAATTAACTTGAATATGTTAAACTAATGATTTGAAGCATTTCGATATCGCTTGCTAAATGTGTACATACAAGAAAATCAAATTTATACCTAAATATAAGATAACGGAATTCTTCTAAATGCACTGCCGTTATGCCGTTAAGGCTTTACGTAGACTTCAGTAAGACAGAGAGGGTTAATTAACTTGAATATGTTAAACTAATGAGTTGAACCATCTCGATATCGATTGCTAAATGTGTTTATACAAGAAAATCGACTTTATACCTAAATATAAGATTACGGAATTCTTCTAAATGCACTGCAGTTATACCGCTAAGGCCTTATGAAGACGTCAGTGCGTTAAAGAAAGTTTATTAACTTAGGTATGTTAAACTAATGATTTGAAGCATTTCGATATCGATTGCTAAATGTATATATACAAGAAAATCGACTTTATACCTAAATATAAGATTACGTAATTCTTCTAAATGCACTGCCGTTATGCCGTTAAGGCTTTTGTAGACTTCAGTAAAATAAAGATGTTTAATTAACTTTAATATAGTAAACTAATGATTTGAAGCATTTCGATATCGATTGCTAAATGACTATATACAACAAAATCGACTTTATACCTAGATATAAGATTACGGAATTCTTCTAAATGCACTGCCGTTATGCCGTTAAGGCTTTTGTAGACTTCAGTAAAATAAAGATGTTTAATTAACTTAAATATTGTAAACTAATGATTTGAAGCATTTCGATATCGATTGCTAAATGAGTGTATACAACAAAACCGACTTTATACCTAAATACAAGATTACGGAATTCTTCTGAATACACTGCAGTTATACTGTTAAGGCTTTATGAAGACTTCAGTGCGTTAAAGAAGGTTTATTAACTTAAATATGTTAAACTAATGATTTGAAGCACGTCGATATCGATTGTTAAATGCGTATATACAAGAAAATCGACTTTATACCTAAATATAAGATAACGGAATTCTTCTAAATGCACTGCCGTTATGGCTTTATATAAATTTCAGTACGTTAAAGAAGGTTAATTTACTCAAATATGTTAAACTAATGACTTGAGCATTTCGATATCTATTGCTAAATGTGTATGTACAAGAAAATCGATTTTATACCTAAATAAAAGCTTTCGGAATTCACCCAAATATACTGCCGTTATGTCGTTATGGCTTTATATAAACTTCAGTAGGATAAAGAAGGTTAATTAACTTAAATATGCTAAACCAGTTATATGAAGCATTTCGATATCGATTGCTAAATGCCTATATACAACAAAATCGATTTTATACCTAAATATAAGATTACGGAATTTTTCTAAATGCACTGTCGTTATGCCGCCATGGCTTTATATCACCTTCATTACGTTAAAGAAGGTTAATTAACTTAAATATGTTAAACTAATGATTTGAAGATTTTCGATATCGATTGCTAAATGTGTAAATACAAGAAAATCGAATATATACCTAAATATAAGATTACGGAATTCTTCTACATGCACTGTCGTTATGCCGCCATGGCTTTATATAACCTTCATTACGGTAAAGAAGGTTAATTAACTTAAATAAGTTAAACTAATGATTTGAAGCATTTCGATATCGATTGCTAAATGTGTATGTACAACAAAATCGACTTTATACCTAAATATAAGATTACGGAATTCTGCCACATATACTGCCGTTAAACTTCAGTAAGATAAAGCAGGTTAATTAACTTAAATATGCTAAACCAGTTATTTGAAGCATTTTGATATCGATTGGAAAATGTGTATATACAAGAAAATCGACTTTATACCTAAATATAAGATTATGGAATTCTTCCACATGTACTGTCGTTATGCCGCCATGGCTTATATCATTATTCATTACGTTCGAGAAGGTTAATTATTTTAAATATGTTAAACTAATGATTTGAAGCACGTCGATATCGATTGCTAAATGCGTATATACAAGGAGATCGACTTTATACCTAAATATAAGATAACGTAATTCTTCTAAATGCACTGCCGTTATGCCGTTATGGCTTTATATAAATTTCAGTACGTTAAAGAAGGTTAATTTACTTAAATAAGCTAAACGATTGATTTGAAGCATTTCGATATTGATTACTAAATGTGTATGTACAAGCAAATCGATTTTATACCTAAATAAAAGATTACGGAATTCACCCAAACATACTGTCGTTATGCCCTTATGGCTTTATGTAAACTTCAGTAAAATAGAGGGGGTTAATTAACCTAAATATGCTAAACCAGTTATATGAAGCATTTCGATATCGATTGCTAAATGCCTATATACAACAAAATCGATTTTATACCTAAATATAAGATTACGGAATTTTTCTAAATGCACTGTCGTTATGCCGCCATGGCTTTATATCAGCTTCATTACGTTAAAGAAGGTTAATTAACTTAAATATGTTAAACTAATGATTTGAAGATTTTCGATATCGATTGCTAAATGTGTAAATACAAGAAAATCGAATATATACCTAAATATAAGATTACGGAATTCTTCTACATGCACTGTCGTTATGCCGCCATGGCTTTATATAACCTTCATTACGGTAAAGAAGTTTAATTATCTTAAATAAGTTAAACTAATGATTTGAAGCATTTCGATATCGATTGCTAAATGTGTATGTACAACAAAATCGACTTTATACCTAAATATAAGATTACGGAATTCTGCCACATATACTGCCGTTAAACTTCAGTAAGATAAAGCAGGTTAATTAACTTAAATATGCTAAACCAGTTATTTGAAGCATTTTGATATCGATTGGAAAATGTGTATATACAAGAAAATCGACTTTATACCTAAATATAAGATTACGGAATTCTTCCACATGTACTGTCGTTATGCCGCCATGGCCTTATATCACCTTCAATACGTTAAATAATTTTAATTATTTTAAATATGTTAAACTAATGGTTTGAAGCATTTCGATATCGATTGCTAAATGTGTATGTACAACAAAATCGATTTTACCTAAATATAAAATTATAACATTACGGAATTCTTCTAAATGCACTGCCGTTATACCGTTAAGGCTTTATGTAGACTTCAGTAAGCTAAAAAATGTTTATTAACTTAATATGTTAAACTAATGATATGAAGCATTTCGATATCGATAGCTAAATGTGTATATACAAGAAAATCGACTTTATACCTAAATATAAGATTACGGAATTCTTCTACATGCACTGTAGTTATGCCGTCATGGCTATTTGCAAACTTCAGATCGTTAAAGAAGGTTTATTAACTTAAATATGTTAAACTAATGAAGTGAGACATCTCGATATCGATTGCTAAATGTGTATATACAACAAAATCGACTTTATACCTAAATATAAGATTACGGAATTCTTCTAAATGCACTGCCGTTATGCCGCCATGGCTTTATGTTAACTTCAGTGCGTTAAAGAAGCTTTATTAACTTAAATATATTAAAATAATGATTTGAAGCATTTCGATATCGATTGCAAAATGAGTATATACAACAAAATCGACTTTATACCTAAATATAAGATTACGGAATTCTTCTAAATGCACTGCAGTTATACTGTTAAGGCTTTATGAAGACTTCAGTGCGTTAAAGAAGGTTTATTAACTTAAATATGTTAAACTAATGATTTGAAGCACGTCGATATCGATTGCTAAATGCGTATAAACAAGAAAATCGACTTTATACCTAAATATAAGATAACGTAAATCTTCTAAATGCACTGCCGTTATGCCGTTATGGTTTTATATAAATTTCAGAACGTTAAAGAAGTTTAATTTACTCAAATATGTTAAACTAATAACTTGAGCATTTCGATATCGATTGCTAAATGTGTATGTACAAGAAAATCGATTTTATACTTAAATAAAAGCTTACGGAATTCACCCAAATATACTGCCGTTATGTCGTTATGGCTCTATATAACTTCAGTAAGATAAAGAAGGTTAATTAACTTAAATACACTAAACCAGTTATTTGAAGCATTTTGATATCGATTGAAAAATGTGTATATACAAGAAAATCGACTTTATACCTAAATATAAGATTACGGAGTTCTTCCACATGTACTGTCGTTATGCCGCCATGGCTTTATATCACCTTCAATACGTTACAGAAGGTTAATTATTTTAAATATGTTAAACTAATGATTTGAAGCGCTTCGATATCGATAGCTAAATGTGTATATACAAAAAAATCGACTTTATACCTAAATATAAGATTACGGAATTCTTCTAAATGCACTGCCGTTATGCCGTCATGGCTATATGCAAACTTCAGATCATTAAAGAAGGTTTATTAACTTAAATATGTTAAACTAATGATTTGAAGCATTTCGATATCGATTGCTAAATGTGTATGTACAACAAAATCGACTTTATACCTAAATATAAGATTACGGAATTCTGCCACATATACTGCCGTTAATCTTCAGTAAGATAATGCAGGTTAATTAACTTAAATATGCTAAACCAGTTATTTGAAACATTTTGATATCGATTGCAAAATGTGTATGTACAAGAAAATCGACTTTATACCTAAATATAAGATTACGGAATTCTTCCACATGTACTGTCGTTATGCCGCCATGGCCTTATATCACCTTCAATACGTTAAAGAAGGTTAATTATTTTAAATATGTTAAACTAATGGTTTGAAGCATTTCGATATCGATTGCTAAATGTGTAAATACAAGAAAATCGATTTTATACTTAAATATAAAATTATAACATTACGGAATTCTTCTAAATGCACTGCCGTTATACCGTTAAGGCTTTATGTAGACTTCAGTGAGCTAAAAAATGTTTATTAACTTAAAATGTTAAACTAATGATATGAAGCATTTCGATATCGATAGCTAAATGTGTATATACAAGAAAATCGACTTTATACCTAAATATAAGATTACGGAATTCTTCTACATGCACTGCAGTTATGCCGTCATGGCTATATGCAAACTTCAGATCGTTAAAGAAGGTTTATTAACTTAAATATGTTAAACTAATGAAGTGAGCCATCTCGATATCGATTGCTAAATGTGTATATACAACAAAATCGACTTTGTTCCTAGATATAAGATTACGGAATTCTTCCATATGCACTGCTGTTATACCGTTATGGCTTTATGTAAACTTCAGTAAGAAAAAGAATAATAATTAACTTAAATATGTTAAACTAACGATTTGAAGCATATCGATATCGATTGCTAAATGTGTATATACAAGAAAATCGACTTTATACCTAAATATAAGATTACGGAGTTCTTCTAAATGCACGGCCGTTATGCCGCCATGGCTTTACGCAAACTTCCGTTCGTTAAAGAAGCTTAATTAACTTAAATATGTTAAACTAATGATTTGAAGCATTTCGATATCGATTGCTTAATGTGTATATATAAGAAAATCGACTTTATACCTAAATATAAGATAACGGAATTCTTCTAAATGCACTGCCGTTATGCCGTTATGGATTTATGTTCAGTTCGTTAAAGGGGGTTTATTAACTTAAATATGTTAAACCAGTTATTTGAAGCATATCGATATCGATTGCTTAATGCATATATACAAGAAAATCGACTTTATACCTAAATATTAGACTACGGAATTCTTCCAAATGTACTGTCGTAATGCCGCCATGGCATTTGAGGCATTTGAGGCATTTCGATATCGCTTGCTAAATGTGTATATAAAAGAAAATCGAATTTATATCTACACATAAGGTTACGGAATACTTCTATATGTACTGTCGTTATGCCGCCATGGTTTATATCACATTCCTTACGTTAAAGAAGGCTAGTTAACTTAAATATGTTTAACTAATGATTTGAAGCATTTCGGTATCGATTGCTAAATGTGTATATGCAAGAAAATCGACTTTATACATTAATATAAGATAACGGAATTCTTCTAAATGCACTGCCGTTATGCCGTTATGGATTTATGTTCAGTTCGTTGAAGAAGGTTTATTAACTTAAATATGTTAAACAAGTTATTTGAAGCATTTCGATATCGATTGCTTAATGCATATATACAAGAAAATCGACTTTATACCTAAATATAAGACTACGGAATCCTTCCAAATGTACTGTCGTTATGCCGCCATGGCTTTATATCAACTTCAATACGATAAAGAAGGTTACTTAACTTATATTTGGTAAACTAATGATTTGAAGCATTTCGATATCGCTTGCTAAACGTGTATATAAAAGAAAATCGAATTTATATCTAAACATAAGCTAACGGAATTCTTCTACATGCACTGCCGTTATGCCGTCATGGCTATATGCAAACTTCAGATCGTTAAAGAAGGTTTATTAACTTAAATATGTTAAACTAATGAAGTGAGCCATCTCGATATCGATTGCTAAATGCGTATATACAACAAAATCGACTTTGTTCCTAGATATAAGATTACGGAATTCTTCCATATGCACTGCTGTTATACCGTTATGGCTTTATGTAAACTTCAGTAAGAAAAAGAATAATAATTAACTTAAATATGTTAAACTAACGATTTGAAGCATATCGATATCGATTGCTAAATGTGTATATACAAGAAAATCGAATTTATACCTAAATATAAGCTAACGGAATTCTTCTACATGCACTGCCGTTATGCCGCCATGGCTTTATGCACACTTCAGTTCGTAAAAGAAGGTTTATTTACTTAAATATGTTAAACTAATGAGTTGAAGCATCTCGATATCGATTGCGAAATATATATATACAAGAAAATCGACTTTATACCTAAATATAATATTACCGAATTCTTCCAAATGCACTGCCGTTATACCGTTATGGCTTTATGTAAACTTCAGTAACATAAATAAGGTTAATTAACTTAAATATGTTAAACTAATGATTCGAAGCATTTCGATATGGATTGCTAAATGAGTATATACAAAAAAATCGACTTTATACCTAAATAGAGGATTACGGAATTCTTCTAAATGCACGGCCGTTATGCCGCCATGGCTTTACGCAAACTTCCGTTCGTTAAAGAAGCTTAATTAACTTAAATATGTTAAACTAATGATTTGAAGATTTTCGATATCACCTTCTTTACGTTAAAGAAGCTTTATTAACTTAAATATATTAAACTAGTGATTTGAAGCATTTCGATATCGATTGCTAAATGAGTATATACAAGAAAGTCGACTTTATATCTAAATGCAAGGTTACGGAATTCATCGAAATACACTCCCGTTATGCCGTTATGGCTTTATATAAATTTCAGTACGCTAAAGAAGGTTAATTTACTTAAATATGCTAAACTAATGGTTTGAAGCATTTCGATATCGATTGCTAAATGTGTATGTACAAGTAAATCGATTTTATACCTAAGTAAAAGATTACGGAATTCTTCTAAATGCACTGTCGTTATGTCGCCATGGCTTTATATTACCTTCATTACGTTAAAGAAGGTTAATTAACTTAAATATGTTTGCCGGGGTGATCGACGTGTGTTTGCCGGTGTGCCAAATAAAATAAAAACTGATTAGAAATCGGGTAATAATTCAGTTTGTGTATTTAAGGGTATAATACTTGCATGTGTATAGGATGAGTTAGTATGTACAATTGTTTAGTTATGTGTGTGTGTTTATACAATTATAACTTAACTCAAGGGTTATTGAGAAGTATAAATATAATAAATATTTTAGATAAAACCTTTTTTGTTTCCCGCGTTGATATGCTGATGCGCTACTTATGTTGTTGCTGCTGACTCTGCTGCTGTTGTTGCTATAAAATGCTGCTGTTGTTTTGGCGCCGTATGTCCGTCCGCTCTGGTGATTGGTTTCATTGTGTTTTTTCGTTTTGTTGGGTACTTCGCTGTTATGTTGGCGCTGTTGGGTGTTTTTTGCATTGTCCTCTAATTCGTATTTAGACGAGTTAGGAGGACAATGCAGGGATGTGTTCATTTGGTATGAACAATGTTAAACTAATGATTTGAAGATTTTCGATATCGATTGCTAAATGCGTAAATACAAGAAAATCGACTATATACCTAAATATAAGATTACGGAATTCTTCTAAATGCACTGTCGTTATGCTGCCATGGCTTTATATCACCTTCATTACGTTAAAGAAGGTTAATTAACTTAAATATGTTAAACTTATGATTTGAAGCATTTCGATGTCGATTGCTAAATGCGTATATACAACAAAATCTACTTAGTACCTAATTATAAGATTACGGAATTCTTCCAAATGCACTGCCGTTATGCCGTTAAGGCTTTTGTAGACTTCAGTAAGAAAAAGAGGACTAATTTACTTAAATATGTTAAACTAATGATTTGAAGCATTTCTATATCGATTGCTAAATGTGTATATACAAGAAAATCGACTTTATACCTAAATATAAGATTACGAAATTCTTCCAAATGTACTGTCGTTATGCCGCCATGGCTTTGTATCACCTTCAATACGTTAAAGAAGATTTATTAACTTAAATATGTTACACTAATGATTTGAAGCAAGAACAAAAAATTCGAATTCATACCTAAATATAAGACTACGTAATTCTTCTAAATGCACTGCCGTTATGCCGTTACGGCTTTTGTAGATTTCAGTAAGAAAAAGAGGATTAATTTACTTAAATATGTTAAACTAATGATTTGAAGCATTTCGATATCGCTTGCTAAATGAGTATATACAAGAAAATCGAGTTTATACCTAAATATAACATTACGGAATTCTTCTAAATGCACTGCCGTTATGCCGTTAAGGCTTTTGTAGACTTCAGTAAGATAAAGAGGGTTAATTAACTTAAATATGTTAAACTAATGATTCGAAGCATTTCGATATGGATTGCTAAATGAGTATATACAAAAAAATCGACTTTATACCTAAATAGAGGATTACGGAATTCTTCTAAATGCACTGCCGTTATGCCGTTAAGGCTTTTGTAGACTTCATTAAGATAAAGAGGGTTAATTATCTTAACCTTTAACCACCTGCCAGCGGTCGTGGTGACCGCAACGACTTTTTGAATTTTAATTTCGTAGGAGTTCGTTATCGCGTGTTAGTGTGCGTTCGTGTACCTTTTCTGGTGGTGGTTTAGTGTCGCGTGTGCGCTCGGCAAGCATACAAGTGCGCTCGTTTGACTTGGGTGAGTAAAAATATTTTGATAGCGGTCATGGTGACTGCGTGCAGGTAGTTATGTGATTACACACAATAACGTTTATGTTTATTGTTTTAGAGTAAAAATGGATGTAAGCATCGAAAATATTAGGAGATAGTTAGAGGAAGAACTGTCGGATGTGGAGCAAATCCTGGATGAGAGTTACAGTGATATAGACCCTGAGGATTTAGAAGTTCCCGAGGTTTTAGATGACTGTGAATCTGATGACTGCCTGCAAGTGTCAAAGTGCCGATGGACAGCCGGAGGGAGGTATATTTGAGGAATTTTCTTCAGAAGACGAGTTACCCTTGTCACAACTCCAGACTAGAAATTGGAACTATTTTGGAAAAAATCGTTTTCGGTGGTCTTCTGTGCCAATTGCTAGTCGTACTAGAACTCAGCGGTATAACATTGTATCGCAAGGACAAGGACTTCAATCGGCCTATCATGAAGTTCTCAATGATTCTACAACACCTCTTGACCTTTGGAGCATTTTATTTACAGATGAGATGCTGGAAAACATAGTGATACATACAAACGACAAAATAAGGAGTTACGACCAAGATATAAAAACCAAGGCTGTGTTCATGATGTTGATCTCATAGAGTTAAAAGCATTTATTAGTTTTTTATTCCATACAGATATTTTTAAAGACAATCGGGAACATTATGCGTGGTGGTATAGTTCTGATGGCTCAGGAAGAGATATATATCGTTCCATTCTAAGTAAAAATAGATTCGAGATTTTGATGAAAGCAATTCGTTTCGATGATGCAGAAACAAGAGCGCAACGGCGAGAGACTGACATTTCTGCTCCAATCGCCGAGCTATTCAGCTCTTTCATTCAAAATTGCCAAAAGGTGTACAGCATCGGAACCTGTGCCTGTATTGATGAGATGCTGGTAGCTTTTCGAGGTCGGTGTCGTTTTAGGGTGTTTATGCCAAAGAAGCCCGCTAAATATGGCTTAAAGATTATGTGCCTTACAGATGCCCGAAATGGTTATTTACTCAATGCTTACATATATTTAGGTAAAGACTCGGACGGGACCAATTTGACATCAGAACACACTCGATTTTCAAAACCTACTCAAGCAGTTTTACGACTCATATCTCCAATTGAAGGGTCGAATAGAAACATCACTGCTGATAATTGGTTTTGTTCAGTTGAGCTAATCGATGTTTTGAAAGATAAAAAGTTATCTCTTGTGGGTACTTAAAAAAAAAAAATAAAACAGAAATTCCGCCAGAATTCAAACCAAATCGGCGACGAGAAATTGGAACCTCGCTTTTCGGTTTTACTAAAAATATTACTTTGGCATCTTTTGTGCCGAGAAAAAACCGTGCTGTGGTGTTAATTTCCAGCATGCACCATACAGCAAACGTAGACGATAATACAAAAAAGCCCGAAGTAATATTATACTACAATGAAACTAAAATTGGCGTTGATTTATTGGATCAAAGGTGTGCGAACTATACCACGGCGCGACGAACGCAAAGATGGCCTTTGTGCATTTTTTATCCTCTGTTAGATATATCAGCTTCCAATGCTTATGTCATGAGTAAGAAGTAGATTTAAATTTATGAAGCAGCTAGCAGAAGATCTGACCATGCCACACATGAATCGTCGAGAAAATAACAAGCACACTCCTCATGACATCAAAACTTCTATTCGCCGGATCTTGAAAATAGAAGAAAAATTGCCTTCTGTTTCTGAAGCTGATCATCTTGAAAAACGTAAAACGTGTTCAACTTGTGATCCCAAGAAGAAACGAAAAACATTTCGTTTGTGTTTTATATGTAAAAATCCAATCTGTGTGGAATGTTCTAACAAAGCGTGCAAAAGTTGTCGTGAAAAATTTTAAGAATTTACCGCCTGTAATTTTCTCGAAGTTTTGTTTTTTTTTAACTTTTATTTTTTTATGTCATTAGAATATTATTACATCCTTTAAAGAAAGACAGAATTTTATATAACATTTTGTTCCTATGTGGATAGATCTCAATTTGTAAACTACTATGTAATTTTAGTTAAAATGTGCCAGCAATTCAATTGTTCACATTTATGAGAAAAATATGTTTTGTTTTTTTTTTCCTTTTTCAGTTAAATAAATAATTTAGTATATATTAAAGAGTTTTATTAAGGTATTCTTATAATAAAACCTTAAAATCCTAAAAAAATTCAAGTGTTCGGATACACTGCGGTCACTGTGACCGTGCTCAGGTGGTTACGTAACTGATATAGGGCTCAGGTCGTTAAGGGTTAAATATGTTAAACTCATGATTTGAAGCATTTCGATGTCGATTGCTAAATGCGTATATACAACAAAATCGACTTAATACCTAAATATAAGATTACGGAACTCTTCCAAGTGCACCGCCGTTATGCCGTTAAGGCTTTTCTAGACTTCATAAAGAAAAAGAGGATTAATTTACTTAAATATGTTAAACTCATGATTTGAAGCATTTCGATATCGATTGCTAAATGTGTATATACAAGAAAATCGACTTTATACCTAAATATAAGAAACGGAATTCTTCTAAATGCACTGCCGTTATACCGTTAAGGCGTTATGCAGACTTCAGTAAGCTAAAAAATGTTTTTTAACTTATAATGTTAAACAAATGATTTGAAGCATTTCGATATCGATAGCTCAAGATGTATATACAAGAAAATCGACTTTATACCAAAATATAAGATTACGGAATTCTTCTACATCCACTGCCGTTATGCCAACTTCAGATCGTTAAATAAGGTTTACTAACTTAAATATGTTAAGCTAATGAGTTGAAGCATCTCGATATCGATTGCTAAATGTGTATATACAAAAAAAAACCGACTTTATACCTAAATATAAGATTACGGAATTCTTCTAAATGCAGTGCCGTTATGCCGCCATGGCTTTATATCAACTTCAATACGTTAAAGAAGGTTAATTAACTTAAATATGTTAAACTAATGAGTTGAAGCATTTCAATTGCTAAATGTGTATAACTGCACTGCCGTTATACCGTTAAGGGGTTTATGTAGACTTCAGTAAGCTAAAAAATGTTTATTAACTTAATATGTTAAACTAATGAGTTGAAGCATCTCGATATCGATTGCTAAATGTGTATATACAACAAAATCGACTTTATACCTGAATATAAGATTACGGAATTCTTCTAAATGCACTGCCGTTATGCCGCCATGGCTTTATGTCAACTTCAATACGTTAAAGAAGGTTAATTAACTTAAATATGTTAAACTAATGATTTGAAGCATTTCGATATCGCTTGCTAAATGTGTATATACAAGAAAATCGACTTTATACCTAAATATAAGATTACGGAATTCTTCTAAATGCACTGCCGTTATGCCGCCATGGCTTTATATCAACTTCAATACGTTAAAGAAGGTTAATTAACTTAAATATGTTAAACTAATGATTTGAAGCATTTCGATATCGCTTGCTAAATGTGTATATACAAGAAAATCGACTTTATACCTAAATATAAGATTACGGAATTCTTCTAAATGCACTGCCGTTATGCCGCCATGGCTTTATATCAACTTCAATACGTTAAAGAAGGTTAATTAACTTAAATATGTTAAACTATGATTTGAAGCATTTCGATATCGCTTGCAAAACTGTGTATATACAAGAAAATCGACTTTATACCTAAATATAAGATAACGGAATTCTTCAAACATGCACTGCCGTTATGCCGCCATGGCTTTATGCAACTTCATTCGTTAAAGAAGGTTTATTAACTTAAATATGTTAAACTAATGATTTGAAGCATTTCGATATCGATTGCTAAATGTGTATATACAACAAAATCGACTTTATACCTAAATATAAGATTACGGAATTCTTCTAAATGCACTGCCGTTATGCCGCCATGGCTTTATATCAACTTCAATACGTTAAAGAAGGTTAATTAACTTAAATATGATAAACTAATGATTTGAAGCATTTCGATATCGCTTGCTAAATGTGTATATACAAGAAAATCGACTTTATACCTAAATATAAGATTACGGAATTCTTCTAAATGCACTGCCGTTATGCCGCCATGGCTTTATATCAACTTCAATACGTTAAAGAAGGTTAACTAACTTAAATATGTTAAACTAATGATTTGAAGCATTTCGACATCGCTTGCTAACTGTGTATATACAAGAAAATCGACTTTATACCTAAATAAAAGATTACGGAATTCTTCTAAATGCACTGCCGATATGCCGCCATGGCTTTATGCCAACTTCATTTCGTTAAAGAAGGTTTATTAACTTAAATATGTTAAACTAATGATTTGAAGCATTTCGATATCGCTTGCTAAATGTGTATATACAACAAAATCGACATTATACCTAAATATAAGATTACGGAATTCTTCTAAATGCACTGCCGTTATGCCGCCATGGCTTTATATCAACTTCAATACGTTAAAGAAGGTTAATTAACTTAAATATGATAAACTAATGATTTGAAGCATTTCGATATCGCTTGATAAATGCGTATATACAAGAAAATCGACTTTATACCTAAATATAAGATTACGGAGTTCTTCTACATCCACCGCCGTTATGCCAATTTCAGATCGTTAAAGAAGGTTTATTAACTTAAATATGTTAAGCTAATGAGTTGAAGCATCTCGATATCGATTGCTAAATGTGTATATACAACAAAATCGACTTTATACCTAAATATTAGATTACGGAATTCTTCTAAATGCAGTGCCGTTATGCCGCCATGGCTTTATATCAACTTCAATACGTTTAAGAAGATTAATTAACTTAAATATGTTAAACTAATGATTTGAAGCGTTTTGGTATCGCTTGCTAAATGTTTATATACAAGAAAATCGACTTCATACATAAGTATAAGATTACGGAATTCTTCTAAATGCACTGCCGTTATGCCGCCATGGCCTTATATCAACTTCAATACGTTAAAGAAGGTTTATTAACTTAAATATGTTAAACTAATGAGTTGAAGCATTTCGATATCGCTTGCTAAATGTGTATATACATCAAAATCGACTTTATACCTAAATATAAGATTACGGAATTCTTCTAAATGCACTCCCGTTATGCCGCCATGGCTTTATATCAACTTCAATACGTTAAAGAAGGTTAATTAACTTAAATATGTTAAACTTATGATTTGAAGCATTTCGATATCGCTTGCTAACTGTGTATATACAAGAAAATCGACTTTATACCTAAATATAAAATTATAACATTACGGAATTCTTCTAAATGCACTGCCGTTATGCCGCCATGGCTTTATGCAAACTTCAGTTCGTTAAAGAAGGTTTATTAACTTAAATATGTTAAACTAATGAGTTGAAGCATTTCGATATCGTTTGCTCAATGTGTATATACAACAAAATAGACTTTATACCTAAATATAAGATTACGGAATTCTTCTAAATGCACTGCCGTTATGCCGCCATGGCTTTATATCATTTTCAATACGTTAAAGAAGGTTAATTAACTTAAATATTTTAAAACTAATGATTTGAAGCATTTCGATATCGCTTGCTAAATGTGTATATACAAGAAAATCGACTTTATACCTAAATATAAGATTACGGAATTCTTCTAAATGCACTGCCGTTATGCCGCCATGGCTTTATATCAACTTCAATACGTTAAAGAAGGTTAATTAACTTAAATTTGGTAAACTAATGATTTGAAGCATTTCGATATCGCTTACTAAATGTGTATATAGAAGTAAATCGACTTTATACCTAAATATAAGATAACGGAATTCTTCTACATGCACTGCCAGTATACCGTTAGGGCTTTATGTAGACTTCAGTAAGCTAAAAAATGTTTATTAACTTAATATGTTAAACTAATGATTTGAGGCATTTCGATATCGATAGCTAAATGTGTATATAAACAAAATCGACTTTATACCTAAATAAAAGATTACGGAATTCTTCTACATGCACTGCCGCAATGCCGCCGTGGCTTTATGCATACTTCAGATCGTTAAAGAAGGTTTATTAACTTAAATATGTTAAGATAATGAGTTGAAGCATTTCGATATCGCTTGCGAATTGTGTATATACAAGAAAATCGACTTTATACCTAAATATTAGATTACGGAATTCTTCAAACATGCAGTGCCGTTATGCCGCCATGGCTTTATATCAACTTCAATACGTTTAAGAAGGTTAATTAACTTAAATATGTTAAACTAATGATTTGAAGCATTTCGATATCGCTTGCTAAATGTTTATATACAAGAAAATCGACTTGATACCAAAAGAAATAAGATTACGGAATTCTTCAAACATGCACTGCCGTTATGCCGCCAGGGCCCTTTTATATAAAACTTCAATACGTTAAAGAAGGTTTATTAACTTAAATATGTTAAACTAATGAGTTGAAGCATTTCGATATCGCTTGCTAAATGTGTATATAAAATCAAAATCGACTTTATACCTAAATATAAGATTACGGAATTCTTCTAAATGCACTGCCGTTATGCCGCCATGGCTTTATATCAACTTCAATACGTTAAAAAAAGGTTAATTAACTTAAATATGTTAAACTTATGATTTGAAGCATTTCGTTATCGCTTGCTAACTGTGTATAAAACAAAAAAGATCGACTTTATACCTAAATAAAAAGTTTAAAACCGGAATTCTTCTAAATGCACTGCCGTTATGCCGTCATGGCTTTATGAAAGACTTCAGTAAGAGAAAAGGGGTTTTAAATTGACTTAAATATGTTAAATCTAATGATTTAAAGGCATTTCGATATCGATTCCTCAATGTGAAATATACAAGAAAATAACTTTATACCTAAAAAAAAAAGATTACGGAATTCTTCTAAATGCACTGCCGTTATGCCGTCATGGCTTTATGTAGATTTAAAGTGCGTTAAAAAGGTTTATTAACTTAAATATGTTAAACTAATGATTTGAAGCATTTCGATATCGCTTGCTAAAGGGTGTATATACAAGAAAATCGACTTTATACCTAAATATAAGATTACGGAATTCTTCTAAATGCACTGCCGTTATGCCGCCATGGCTTTATATCAACTTCAATACGTTAAAGAAGGTTAATTAACTTAAATAGGGTTAAACTAATGATTTGAAGCATTTCGATATTGCTTGGTAAATGTGTATATAGAAGAAATCGACTTTATACCTAAATATAAGATTACGGAATTCTTCAAACATGCACTGCCTTTATGCCGTTATGGCTTTATGAAAGACTTAAAGAAACGTTAAAGAAGGTTTATTAATTTAAAATATGTTAAACTAATGATTTAAAGGCATTTCGATATCGATGCTAAATGTGTATATACAACAAAATCGACTTTATACCTAAAAAATAAGATTACGGAATTCTTCAAACATGCACTGCCGTTATGCCGCCGGGCTTTATCCCAACTTCAGATCGTTAAAGGAGGTTTTTTAAAATTTAAAAATATGTTAAATTATGAGTTGAAGCATTTCGATATCGATCGCGAATTGTGTATATACAAGAAAATCGACTTTATACCTAAATATAAGATAACGGAATTCTTCTACATGCACTGCCGTATCCGTCCAGGTTTTATGTCAACTTCAATACGTTAAAGAAGGTTTATTAATTTAAAATATGTTAAACTAATGATTTGAAGCATTTCGATATCGCTTGCTAAATGTGTATATACAAGAAAATCGACTTGATACCTAAATAAAAGATTACGGAATTCTTCTACATGCACTGCCGTAATGCCGCCATGGCTCTATGCAAACTTCAGTTCGTTAAAGAAGGTTTATTAACTTAAATATGTTAAACTAATGAGTTAAAGCATTTCGATATCGCTTGCTAAATGTGTATATACAACAAAATCGACTTTATACCTAAATATAAGATTACGGAATTCTTCTAAATGCACTGCCGTTATGCCGCCATGGCTTTATATCAACTTCAATACGTTAAAGAAAGTTAATTAACTTAAATATGTTAAACTAATGATTTGAAGCATTTCTTTATCGATTGCCAAATGTGTATATAAAAGAAGATCGACTTTATACCTAAATATAAGATTACGGAATTCTTCTAAATGCACTGCCGTTATGCCGTTAAGGCTTTATGTAGACTTCAGTAAGAGAGAGAGGGTTAATTGACTTAAATATGTTAATCTAATGATTTGAGGCATTTCGATATCGATTCCTAAATATGTAAATACAAGAAAATCAACTTTATACCTAAATAGAAAATTACGGAATTCTTCTAAATGCACTGCAGTTACACCGTTAAGGCTTTATGTAGACTTCAGTGCGTTAAAATAGGTTAATTAACTTAAATATGTTAAACTAATGATTTGAAGCATTTCGATATCGCTTGCTAAATGTGTATATACAAGAAAATCGACTTTATACCTAAATACAAGATTACGGAATTCTTCTAAATGCACTGCCGTTATGCCGCCATGGCTTTATATAACTTCAATACGTTAAAGAAGGTTAATTAACTTAAATATGTTAAACTAATGATTTGAAGCATTTCGATATCGCTTGCTAAATGTGTATATACAAGAAAATCGACTTTATACCTAAATAAAGATTACGGAATTCTTCTAAATGCACTGCGTTACCGAAGGCTTTATTAAACTTAAATCGTTAAAAATTTTAATTAACTTAAATATGTTAAACTAATGATTTGAAGCATTTCGATATCGATTGCTAAATGGGTATATACAAAAAATCGATTTTATACCTAAATAAAGATTACGGAATTCTTCTAAATGCACTGCCGTTATGCCGCCGGGGTTTTATATCCAACTTCAATCTTTAAAAGGGAAGGTTTTTTAAAAATTAAAAATGTTAAATTTAATGATTTAAAGCATTCGATTTTGTTGGTAAATGTGTATATCCCGAAAATCGACTTTATACCTAAATAAAGTTTAACGGAATTCTTCTAAATGCACTGCCGTTATCCGAAGGTTTTTTTAAAAACCCTTCAAAAAGTTAAAAAATTTTAATTAATTTAAAATATTTAAACTAATGATTTGAAGAAATTCGTTATCGTTGCTAAATTGTATATAAAGAAAATCGACTTTATACCTAAATATAAGTTTACGGAATTCTTCT
>JAPZAG010000916.1:0-46633 GCA_027475135.1 Bactrocera correcta | reverse complement strand
AGACTTCAGTAAGAAAAAAGTTTATTAACTTAATATGTTAAACTAATGATTTAAGCATTTCGATATCGATTCTAAATGTGTATGTAAAAAAAAACCCTTTATAAAATAAAAATTGGGTTTTAAATGCCGGTTATGGTTTTAAAATAACTTAAATAGTTAAAGAAGGTTAATTAACTTAAATATGTTAAACAATATTTGAACATTTCGATATCGTTGCAAATTTGTATTACAAGAAAATCAAATTTATCCTAAATATAAAATTAAACTTAGGGCACTGCCGTTATCCGAAAGGCTTTATTAACTTCAGTGAAAAAAAATTTTATTAACTTAATATTTTAAAACCCAAATATTTGAAGCATTTCGATATCGATTCAAAAGGGTTATTAAAAGAAAATCACTTTATACCTAAATATAAATTACGGAATTCTTCAAATGCCTGCCGTTATGGCTTTAAATCAACTTCAATACGTTAAAGAAGGTTAATTAATTAAATATGTTAAACTAATGTTTTGGGAGCATTTCGATATCGCTTGCTAAATTTGTATATACAAGAAAATCGAATTTATACCTAAATATAAAATTATAACATTACGGCACTGCCGTTATACCGCTAAGGCTTTATGTAGACTTCAGAAAGCTAAAAAAGTTTATTAACTTAATATGTTGTATGTTTATTAACTTAATATGTTTAACTATTAACTTAATATGTTAAACTAATGATTTATATGTGTATATAAAAGAAAATCGATTTATACCTAAATTTTGGTTTACGGTTTTTCCCAAATGAAATGCCGTTATGGCTTTATTAACTCCATCGTTAAAGAAGGTTAATTAACTTAAATATGTTAAACTAATGATTTAAGCATTTCATATCGTTCCCAAATTGTATATACAAGAAAATCGAATTATACCTAAATATAAATAAACTTTACGCACTGCCGTTATCCGTTAAGCTTTATGTAACTTCAGTGCTTAAAAAGGTTTATTAATTTAAAATATGTTAAACTAATGATTTAAAGCATTTCGATATCGATTCTAAATGTGTATTAAAAAAAATTTGACTTTATACCTAAATATAAGATCCAATTCTTCAATGCCGCCATGGTTTTTATCAACTTCAATACGTTAAAGAAGGTTAATTATTTTAAATATGTTAAACTAAGGGTTTGAAGCATTTCGATATCGCTGCTAAATTGAAAATACAAAAAAATCGATTTTTTCCTAAATATAAAATTATACATTACGGCCAAACCTGCCGTTATACCGCTAAGGCTTTATGTAGATTTTAGTAAGCTAAAAAATTTTATTAATTTAATATGTTAAACAAATGATTTGAAGCATTTCGATATCGATACTAAATATGTATATACAAGAAAATCGACTTTATACCTAAATACAAGATTACGGAATTCTTCTACATCCACTGCCGTTATGCCAACTTCAGATCGTTAAGGAAGGTTTATTAACTTAAATATGTTAAACTAATGATATCGATTGCTAAATGTGTATATACAAGAAAATCGATTTTATATCTAAATAAAAGATTACGGAATTCACTCAAATATACTACCGTTATGGCTTTATTTAAACTTCAGTAAGATAAAGAAGGTTAATTAACCTAAATATGCTAAACCAGATATTTGAAGATTTTCGATATCGATTGCTAAATGTGTAAATCCAAGAAACTCGACTACATACCTAAATCTAAGATTACGGAATTCTTCCAAATGCACTGCCGTTATGACTTTATATCAACTTCAATACGTTAAAGAAGGTTAATTAACTTAAATATGTTAAACTAATGATTTGAAGCATTTCGATATCGCTTGCCAAATATGTATATACAAGAAAATCGAATTCATACCTAAATATAAGACTACGGAATTCTTCCAAATGTACTGTCGTTATGCCGCCATGGCTCTTTATCAACTTCAATACGTTAAAGAAGGTTAATTAACTTAAATATGTTAAACTAATGATTTGAAACATTTCGATATCGATTGCTAAATGTGTATATACAAGAAAATCGAAATTATACCTAAATATAAAATTAAAACATTACGGAATTCTTCTAAATGCACTGCCGTTATACCGTTAAGGCTTTATGTAGACTTCAGTAAGCTAAAAAATGTTTATTAACTTAATATGTTAAACTAATGATTTAAAACATTTCGATATCGATATCTAAATGTGTATATAAAAGAAAATCGACTTTATACCTAAATATAAAATTACGGAATTCTTTCAAATGCACTGCCGTTATGGCTTTAAATCAACTTCAATACGTTTAAGAAGGTTAATTAACTTAAATATGTTAAACTAATGATTTGAAGCATTTCGATATCGCTTGCCAAATATGTATATACAAGAAAATCGACTTTATACCTAACTAAAAGATTACGGAATTCTGCCAAATGTACTGTCATTATGCCGCCAAGGCTTTGTACCAACTTCAATACGTTAAAGAAGGTTAATTCTTTTAAATATGTTAAACTAATGGTTTGAAGCATTTTGATATCGCTAGCTAAATGAATATATACAAGAAAGTCGAATTTATACCTAAATATAAGATAACGGAATTCTTCTAAATGCAGTGCTGTTATACCGTTAAGGCTTTATGTAGACTTCTGTGCGTTAAAGAAGGTTTATTAACTTAAATATGTTAAACTAATGGTTTGAAGCATTCTGATATCGCTTGCTAAATGAATATATACATGAAAGTCGAATTTATACCTAAATATAAGATAACGGAATTCTTCTAAATGCAGTGCTGTTATACCGTTAAGGCTTTATGTAGACTTCAGTGCGTTATAGAAGATTTATTAACTTAAATATGTTAAACTAATGACTTGAAGCATTTCGATATCGATTGCTAAATGTGTTAATCCAAGAAACTCGACTACA
This sequence comes from Bactrocera correcta, assembly GCA_027475135.1. Taxonomy (NCBI): domain Eukaryota; kingdom Metazoa; phylum Arthropoda; class Insecta; order Diptera; family Tephritidae; genus Bactrocera; species Bactrocera correcta. Next base: position 43,729 of record JAPZAG010000916.1, on the reverse strand, counting down.
TACCTAAATATAAGATTACGGAATTCTTCCAAATGCACTGCCGCCAAATACGTTAAAGATGGTTAATTAACTTAAATATGTTAAACTAATGAGCTGAAGCCTTTCGATATCGATTGCTAAATGGGTATATACAAGAAAAACGATTGTATACCTAAATAAAAGATTACGGAAATTACCCAAATATACTGCCGTTATGCCGTTATGGCTTCTGTAAGGAAGGTTATTTATTTAAATATGATAAGCTAATGGTTTGAAGCATTTCGATATCGATTGCTAAATATGTAAATACAAGAAAATCTACTTTATGCCTTAATATAAAATTATAACATTATGGAATTCTTCTAAATGCACTGCCGTTATGCCATAAGGGCCTTATGTAGACTTTAGTGCGCTAAAGAAGGTATATTAACTTTAATATTTTAAACTAATGATATGAAGCATTTTGATATCGCTTGCTAAATGAATATATATAAGAAAATCTAATTTATACCTAAATATAAGATAACGGAATTCTTCTAAATGCACTGCCGTTATGCCGTTAAGGCTTTATGTAGACTTCAGTAAGATAAAGAAGGTTAATTAACTTAAATATGTTAAACTAATGATTTGAAGCATTTCGATATCGCTTGCCAAATATGTATATACAAGAAAATCGAATTCATACCTAAATATAAGACTACGGAATTCTTCAGTAAGCTAAAAAATGTTTATTAACTTAATATGTTAAACTAATGATTTGAAGCATTTCGATATCGATTGCTAAATGTGTATATAAAAGAAAATCGGCTTTATACCTAAATATAAGATTACGGAATTCTTCCAAATGCGCTGCCGTTATGGCTTTAAATCAACTTCAATACGTTAAAGAAGGTTAATTAACTTAAATATGTTAAACTAATGATTTGAAGCATTTCGATATCGCTTGCTAAATGTGTATATACAAGAAAATCGAATTTATACCTAAATACAAGATAACATAATTCTTCTAAATGTACTGCCGTTATGCCGTTAAGGCTTTATGTAGACTTCAGTGAGTTAAAGAAGGTTTATTAACTTAAATATGTTAAACTAGTGATTTAAAGCATTTCGATATCGATTGCTAAATGTGTATATACAAGAAAATCGACTTTATACCTAAATATAAGATTACGGAATTCTTCCAAATGTACTGTCGTTATGCCTCCATGACTTTATGTCAACTTCAATTCGTTAAAGAAGGTTAATTAACTTAAAAAAGTTAAACTAGGAATTTGAAGCATTTTGATATCGCTTGCTAAATGAGTATATACAAGAAAGTCGAATTTATACCTAAATATGAGATAACGGAAATCTTCTAAATGCAGTGCAGTTATACCGTTAAGGCTTTATGGAGACTTCAGTGCGTTAAAGAAGGTTTATTATCTTAAATATGTTAAACTAATGATTTGAAGCATTTCGATATGGATTGCTAAATGCGTAAATTGAACAAAATCGACTTTATACCTAAATATAAGATTATGGAACTCTTCCAAATGCACTGCCGTTATGCCGTTAAGGCTTTTGTAGACTTCGGTAAGATAAAGAGGATTAATTAACTTAAATCTGTTAAACTTATGATGTGAAGCATATCTTCATCGATTGCTAAATGTGTATATACAAGAAAATCGGCTTTATACCTAAATATAAGATTACGGAATTGTCCCAAATATACTGTCGTTATGCCGCCATGGCTTTGTATCACCTTCAATACGTTAAAGAAGTTTTATTAACTTAAATATGTTAAACTAATGATTTGTAGCATTTCGATATCGATTACTAAATGAGTATGTACAGGAAAATCGATTTCATACCTAAATATAAGATTACGTAATTCTTCTAAATGCACTGCCGTTATGCCGTTAAGGCTTTTGCAGACTTCAGTAAGAAAAAGAGGGCTTAGTAACTTAAATATGTTTAACTTATGATCCGGAGCATTTCGATATCGATTGCTAAATATGTAAATACAAGAAAATCGACTTTATACCTTAATATAAGATTACGGAATTCTTCTAAATGCACTGCAGTTACACCGTTAAGGCTCTATGTAGACTTCAGTGTGTTAAAGAAGGTTTATTATAAATAACTTGAAAATGTAAAACTAATGATTTGAAGCATTTCGATATCGATTGCTAAATGTGTATATACAAGAAAATCGACTTTATACCTGAATAAAAGATAACGGAATTCTTCTACATGCACTGCCGTTATGCCGTTAAGGCTTTTGTAGACTTCAGTATAAAAAAGAGGGTTAATTAACTTAAATATGTTAAAAACTAATGTTTTGAAGCATTTCGATATCTATTGCTAAGTGATTATATACAAGAAAATCGACTTTATACCTAAATATAAGATTATGGAATTCTTCTAAATGCAGGCTTCATGTCACCATCGGTAGGTTAAAGAAGGTCTGTTAACTTGAAAATGTAAAACTAATGATTTGAAGCATTGCGATATCGATTGCTAAATGTGTATATACAAGAAAATCGACTTTACATATACCTAAATATAAGATTACGGAATTCTTCCAAATGTACTGTCGTTATGCCGCCATGGTTTGTATCAACTACAATACGTTAAATAAGGTTAATTATTTTAAATATGTTAAACTAATGGTTCGATATCGACTGCTAAATGTGAAAATAGAACAAAATCGACTTTATACCTAAATATAAAATTATAACATTACGGATTTCTTCTAAATGCACTGCCGTTATAATGTTAAGGCTTTATGTAGACCTCATTAAGCTAAAAAATGTTTATTAACTTAATATGTTAAACTAATGATTTGAAGCATTTCGATATCGATTGCTAAATGTGTATATACAAGAAAATCGACTTTATACCTGAATATAAGATTACGGAATTCTTCTACATGCACTGCCGTTATGCCGCCATGGCTTTATATCAACTTCAATATGTTAAAGAAGGTTAACTAACTTAAATATGTTAAACTAATGATTTGAAACATTTCGATATCGCTTGCTATATGTGTATATACAAGAAAATCGAATTTATACCTAAATATAAGATAACGGAATTCTTCTAAACGCACTGCCGTTATGCCGTTAAGGCTTTATGTAGACTTCAGTAAGATAGAGGGGAATAATTAACTTAAATATGTTAAACTTATGATTTGAAGCATTTCGATTTCGATTGCTAAATATGTATATACAAGAAAATCGACTTTATACCTAAATATAAGATAACGGAATACTTCTGCATGCACTGCCATTATGCGGCCATGGCTCTATGTTAACTTCAGTGCGTTAAAGAAGGCTTATTAACTTAAATATGTTAAAATAATGATTTGAAACATTTCGATATATATATCGACTTTATATCTAAATATAAGATTATACCTAAATACAAGATTACGTTATTCTTCTAAATGCACTGCCGTTATGCCGTTAAGTCTTGATGTAGACTTCAGGAAGATAAATAGGGTTAAATAACTTAAATATGTTAAACTAATGATTTGAAGCATTTCGATATCGATTACTTGATGTGTTTATACAACAAATAGATTTTATACCTAAATATAAAATTACGGAATTCTTCTACATGCACTGCCGTTATGCCGCCATGGCTTCATGTCACCTTCGATACGTTAAAGAAGGTAATTTAACATAAATATGTTAAACTTATGATTTGAAGCATTTCGATATCGATTGCTTAATGCATATATACAAGCAAATCGGCTTTATACCTAAATATAAGATAACGGAATTCTTCCAAATTACTGTCGTTATACCGCCATGGCTTTATTTCACCTTCAATACGTTAAAGATGGTTAATTAACTTAAATATGTTAAACTTATGATTTGAAGCATTTCGATATCGATTGCTAAATATGTAAATACAAGAAAATCGACTTTATACCTTAATATAAGATTACGGATTTCTTCTAAATGCACAGCAGTTCTCCCGTTAAGGCTTTATGTAGACTTCAGTGCGTTAAAGAAGGTTTATTAACTTTAGTATGTTAAACTAATGATTTGAAGCATCTCGATATCGATTACTAAATGTGTATATACAAGAAAATCGACTTTACATATACCTAAATATAAGATTACGGAATTCTTCCAAATGTGCTGTCGTTATGCCGCCATGGTTTGTATCAACTACAATACGTTAAAGAAGGTTAATTATTTTAAATATGTTAAACTAATGGTTTGAAGCATTTCGATATCGACTGCTAAATGTGTAAATACAACAAAATCGACTTTATACCTAATTATAAAATTATAACATTACGGATTTCTTCTAAATGCACTGCCGTTATACCGTTAAGGCTTTATGTAGACCTTTTTTAGCTAAAAAATGTTTATTAACTTAATATGTTAAACTAATGATTTGAAGCATTTCGATATCGATAGCTAAATGTGTATATACAACAAAATCGAATTTATACCTAAACATAAGATTACGGAATTCTTCTACATACACTGCCGTTATACCGCCATGGCTTTATGTTAACTTCAGTGCGTTCAAGAAGCCTTATTAACTTAAATATGTTAAAATAATGATTTGAAGCATTTCGATATCGATTGCTAAATGAGTATATACAAGAAAATCGAATTTATACCTAAATATAAGATTACGTAATTCTTCTAAATGCACTGCCGTTATGCCGTTAAGGCTTTATGTAGACTTCAGGAAGATAAATAGGGTGAATTAACTTAAATATGTTAAACTAATGATTTGAAGCATTTCGATATCGATTGCTAAATGCGTATATTGAACAAAATCGACTTTATAGCTAAATATAAGATTACGGAACAGCTCCAAATGCACTGCCGTTATGCCGTTAAGGCTTTTGTAGACTTCAGTAAGATAAAGAGGATTAATTAACTTAATTCTGTTAAACTTATGATGCGAAGCATATCGGCATCGATTGCTAAATGTGTATATACAAGAAAATCGACTTTATCCCCTAAATATAAGATTACGGAATTGTCCCAAATGTACTGTCGTTATGCCGCCATGGCTTTGTATCACCTTCAATACGTTAAAGAAGGTTTATTAACTTAAATATGTTAAACTAATGATTTGAAGCATTTGGATATCGATTGCTAAATGAGTATGTACAAGACAATCGAATTCATACCTAAATATAAGATTACGTAATTCTTCTATACGCACTGCCGTTATGCCGTTAAGCCTTTTGCAGACTTCAGTAAGAAATAGAGGGTTAAGTAACATAAATATGTTTAACTAATGATTTGAAGCATTTCGATATCGATTGCTAAATTTGTATCTACTACAATACGTTAAAGAAGGTTAATTAATTTAAAAATATGTTAAACTAATGACTTGAAGCATTTCGATATCGCTTGCCAAAGATGTATATACAAGAAAATCGAATTTATACCTAAATATAAGATAACGGAATTCTTCTACTTGCACTGCCGTTATGCCGTTAACGCTTAATGTAGACGTCAGTGCGTTAAAGAAGGTTTATTAATTTAAATATGTTAAACTAATGATTTAAAGCATTTCGATATCGATTGCTAAATGTGTATATACAAGAAAATTGACTTTATACCTAAATATAAGGTTACGGAATTCTACCAATCCTACTGTCATTATGCCGCTATGGCTTTGTATCAACTTCAATACGTTAAAGAAGGTTTATTATTTTAAATATGTTAAACTAATGGTTTGAAGCATTTCGAAATCGACTGCTAAATGTGCAAATACAAGAAAATCGACTTTATACCTAAATATAAAATTTTAACATTACGGAATTCTTCTAAATGCACTGCCGTTATACCGTTAAGGCTTTATGTAGACTTTAGTAAGCTAAAAAATGTTTATTAATTTAAAATGTTAAACAAATGATTTGAAGCATTTCGATATCGATAGCTAGATATGTATATACAAGAAAATCGACTTTATTCCTAAATATAAGATTACGGAATTCTTCTACATCCACTGCCGTTATGCCAACTTTAGATCGTTAAAGAAGGTTTATTAACTTAAATATGTTAAACTAATGAGTTGAAGCATTTCGATATCGATTGCTAAATGTGTATATACAAGAAAATCGATTTTATACCTAAATAAAAGATTACGGAATTCACTCCAATATACTGCCGTTATGCCGTTATGGCTTTATTTAAACTTCAGTAAGATAAAGAAGGTTAATTAACCTAAATATGCTAAACCAGTTATTTGAAGATTCTCGATATCGATTGCTAAATGTGTAAATCCAAGAAACTCGACTACATACTTAATATAAGATTACGGAATTCTTCCAAATGCACTGCCGTTATGGCTTTATATCAACTTCAATACGTTAAAGAAGGTTAATTAACTTAAATATGTTAAACTAATGATTTGAAGCATTTCGATATCGCTTGCCAAATATGTATATACAAGAAAATCGAATTCATACCTAAATATAAGACTACGGAATTCTTCAGTAAGCTAAAAAATGTTTATTAACTTAATAGGTTAAACTAATGATTTGAAGCATTTCGATATCGATATCTAAATGTGTATATAAAAGAAAATCGGCTTTATACCTAAAAATAAGATTACGGAATTCTTCCAAATGCACTGCCGTTATGGCTTTAAATCAACTTCAATACGTTAAAGAAGGTTAATTAACTTAAATATGTTAAACTAATGATTTGAAGCATTTCGATATCGCTTGCTAAATGTGTATATACAAGAAAATCGAATTTATACCTAAATATAAGATAACATAATTCTTCTAAATGTACTGCCGTTATGCCGTTAAGGCTTTATGTAGACTTCAGTGAGTTAAAGAAGGTTTATTAACTTAAATATGTTAAACTAGTGATTTGAAGCATTTCGATATCGATTGCTAAATGTGTATATACAAGAAAATCGACTTTATACCTAAATATAAGATTACGGAATTCTTCCAAATGTACTGTCGTTATGCCTCCATGACTTTATGTCAACTTCAATTCGTTAAAGAAGGTTAATTAACTTAAAAAAGTTAAACTAATGATTTGAAGCATTTTGATATCGCTTGCTAAATGAGTATATACAAGAAAGTCGAATTTATACCTAAATATGAGATAACGGAATTCTTCTAAATGCAGTGCAGTTATACCGTTAAGGCTTTATGTAGACTTCAGTGCGTTAAAGAAGGTTTATTATCTTAAATATGTTAAACTAATGATTTGAAGCATTTCGATATCGATTGCTAAATGCGTAAATTGAACAAAATCGACTTTATACCTAAATATAAGATTACGGAACTCTTCCAAATGCACCGCCGTTATGCCGTTAAGGCTTTTGTAGACTTCAGTAAGATAAAGAGGATTAATTAACTTAAATCTGTTAAACTTATGATGTGAAGCATATCGGCATCGATTGCTAAATGTGTATATACAAGAAAATCGACTTTATACCTAAATATAAGATTACGGAATTGTCCCAAATATACTGTCGTTATGCCGCCATGGCTTTGTATCACCTTCAATACGTTAAAGAAGGTTTATTAACTTAAATATGTTAAACTAATGATTTGTAGCATTTCGATATCGATTACTAAATGAGTATGTACAAGAAAATCGATTTCATACCTAAATATAAGATTACGTAATTCTTCTAAATGCACTGCCGTTATGCCGTTAAGGCTTTTGCAGATTTCAGTAAGAAAAAGAGGGCTAAGTAACTTAAATATGTTTAACTAATGATTCGAAGCATTTCGATATCGATTGCTAAATATGTAAATACATAAAATCGACTTTATACCTTAATATAAGATTACGGAATTCTTCTAAATGCACTGCAGTTATACCGTTAAGGCTCTATGTAGACTTCAGTGTGTTAAAGAAGGTTTATTATAAATAACTTGAAAATGTAAAACTAATGATTTGAAGCATTTCGATATCGATTGCTAAATGTGTATATACAAGAAAATCGACTTTATACCTGAATAAAAGATAACGGAATTCTTCTACATGCACTGCCGTTATGCCGTTAAGGCTTTTGTAGACTTCAGTATAAAAAAGAGGGTTAATTAACTTAAATATGTTAAAAACTAATGTTTTGAAGCATTTCGATATCTATTGCTAAGTGATTATATACAAGAAAATCGACTTTATACCTAAATATAAGATTATGGAATTCTTCTAAATGCAGGCTTCATGTCACCATCGGTAGGTTAAAGAAGGTCTGTTAACTTGAAAATGTAAAACTAATGATTTGAAGCATTGCGATATCGATTGCTAAATGTGTATATACAAGAAAATCGACTTTACATATACTTAAATATAAGATTACGGAATTCTTCCAAATGTACTGTCGTTATGCCGCCATGGTTTGTATCAACTACAATACGTTAAGTAAGGTTAATTATTTTAAATATGTTAAACTAATGGTTTGAAGCATTTCGATATCGACTGCTAAATGTGAAAATAGAACAAAATCGACTTTATACCTAAATATAAAATTATAACATTACGGATTTCTTCTAAATGCACTGCCGTTATACCGTTAAGGCTTTATGTAGACCTCATTAAGCTAAAAAATGTTTATTAACTTAATATGTTAAACTAATGATTTGAAGCATTTCGATATCGATTGCTAAATGTGTATATACAAGAAAATCGACTTTATACCTGAATATAAGATTACGGAATTCTTCTACATGCACTGCCGTTATGCCGCCATGGCTTTATATCAACTTCAATATGTTAAAGAAGGTTAACTAACTTAAATATGTTAAACTAATGATTTGAAACATTTCGATATCGCTTGCTAAATGTGTATATACAAGAAAATCGAATTTATACCTAAATATAAGATAACGGAATTCTTCTAAACGCACTGCCGTTATGCCGTTAAGGCTTTATGTAGACTTCAGTAAGATAGAGGGGAATAATTAACTTAAATATGTTAAACTTATGATTTGAAGCATTTCGATTTCGATTGCTAAATATGTAAATACAAGAAAATCGACTTTGTACCTAAATATAAGATTACGGAATTCTTTTAAATGCAGTGCAGTTATACCGTTAAGGCTTTATGTAAACTTCAGTGCGTTAGAGAAAGTTTATTATAAATAACTTAAAAATGTAAAACTAATGATTTGAAGCATTTCGATATCGATTGCTAAATATGTAAATACAAGAAAATCGACTTTATACCTTAATATAAGATTACGGAATTCTTCTAAATGCACTGCAGTTATACCGTTAAGGCTTTATGTAGACTTCAGTGTGTTAAAGAAGGTTTATTATAAATAACTTGAAAATGTAAAACTAATGATTTGAAGCATTTCGATATCGATTGCTAAATGAGTATATACAAGAAAATCGACTTTATACCTAAATATAAGATTATAAAATTCTTCTAAATGCACTGCCGTTATGCCGATAAGGCTTTTGTAGACTTCAGTATGAAAAAGAGGGTTAATTAACATAAATATGTTAAACTAATGATTTGAAGCATTTCGATATCGATTGGTAAATGTGTATGTACAAAAAAATCGACTTTATACCTAAATATAAGATAACGGAATTCATATATGTATACTGCCGTTATGCCGTTATGGCTTTATGTAAACTTCAGTAAGATAAAGAAGGTTAATTAATTCAAATATTTTAAACCAGTTATCTGAAGCATTTCGATATCGATTGCGAAATGTATACATACAAGAAAATCGAATTTATACCTAAATATAAGATTACGGAATTCTTCCACATGTACTGTCGTTATGCCGCCACGGCTTTTTGTCACCTTCAATACGTTAAAGAAGGTTTATTATTTTAAATATGTTAAACTAGTGGTTTGAAGCATTTCGATATCGATTGCTAAATGTGTAAATACAAGAAAATCGACTTTATACCTAAATATAAAATTATAACATTACGGAATTCTTCTAAATGCACTGCCATTATACCGTTAAGGCTTTATGTAGACTTCGGTAAGCTAAAAAATGTTTATTAACTTAATATATTAAACTAATGATTTGAAGCATTTCGATATCGATTGCAAAATGAGTATATACAAGAAAATCAATTTTATACCTATATATAAAATTACGGAATTCTTCTACATGCACTGCCGCTATGCCGCCATGACTATATGCCAACTTCAGATCGTTAAAGATGGTTTATTAACTTAAATATGTTAAACTAATGAGTTGAAGCATCTCGATATCGATTGCTAAATGTATATATACAACAAAATCGACTTTATACCTAAATATAAGATTACGCAATTCTTCTAAATGCACTGCCGTTATACCGTTATGGCTTTAGGTAAACTTCAGTAAGATAAAGAAGGTTAATAACCTTAAATATGTTAAACTAATGATCTCAAGCATTTCGATATCGATTGCTAAATGTGTTTATACAACAAATCGATTTTATACCTAAATATAAAATTACGGAATTCTTCTACATGCACCGCCGTTATGCTGCCATGGCTTCTTGTCACTTTCGGTAGGTTAAAGAAGGTAATTTAACTTAAATATGTTAAACTAATGATTTGAAGCATTTCGATATAGATTGCTAAATGTGCTAGTACAAGAAATTTGACTTTATACCTAAACATAGGATAACGGAATTCTTCCAAATGCACTGCCGTTAATCCGCCATGGCTTTATGTCAACTTCAGTTCGTTAAAGTAGGTTTGTTAACTTAAATATGTTAAACTAATGATTTGAAGCATTTCGATATCGATTTCTAAATGCATATATACAAGAAAATCGACTTTATACCTAAATATACGATTACGGAATTCTTCCAAATTACTGTCGTTATGCCGCCATGGCTTTATTTCACCTTCAATACGTTAAAGTTGGTTAATTAACATAAATATGTTAAACTAATGATTTGAAGCATTTCGATATCGATTGCTAAATACGTAAATACAAGAAAATCGACTTTATACCTTAATATAAGATTACGGAATTCTTCTAAATGCACTGCAGTTATACCGTTAAGGCTTTATGTAGACTTCAGTGTGTTAAAGAAGGTTTATTATAAATAACTTGAAAATGTAAACCTAATGATTTGAAGCATTTCGATATCGATTGCTAAATGTGTATATACAAGAAAGTCGTTTTTACATATACCTAAATATAAGATTACGGAACTCTTCCAAATGTACTGTCGTTATGCCGCCATGGTTTGTATCAACTACAATACGTTAAAGAAGGTTAATTATTTTAAATATGTTAAACTAATGGTTTGAAGCATTTCGATATCGACTGCTAAATGTGTAAATACAACAAAATCGACTTTGTACCTAAATATAAGATTACGGAATTCTTTTAAATGCACTGCAGTTATACCGTTAAGGCTTTTTGTAGATTTCAGTGCGTTAAAGAAGTTTTATTATAAAAAACTTGAAAATGTAAAACTAATGATTTGAAGCATTTCGATATCGATTGCTAAATGAGTATATACAAGAAAATCGACTTTATACCTAAATATAAGATTATAAAATTCTTCTAAATGCACTGCCGTTATGCCGTTAAGGCTTTTGTAGACTTCAGTATGAAAAAGAGGGTTAATTAACTTAAATATGTTAAACTAATGATTTGAAGCATTTCAATATCGATTGCTAAATGTATATGTACAAAAAAATCGACTTTATACCTAAATATAAGATAACGGAATTCATATAAATATACTGCCGTTATGGCTTTATGTAAACTTCAGTAGGATAAAGAAGGTTAATTAATTCAAATATGTTAAACCAGTTATCTGAAGCATTTCAATATCGATTGCGAAATGTATACATACAAGAAAATCGAATTTATACCTAAATATAAGATTACGGAATTCTTCCACATGTACTGTCGTTATGCCGCCATGGCTTTTTATCACCTTCAATACGTTAAAGAAGGTTAATTATTTTAAATATGTTAAACTAGTGGTTTGAAGCACTTCGATGTCGATTGCTAAATGTGTAAATACAAGAAAATCGACTTTGTACCTAAATTTAAATTATAACATTACGGAATTCTTCTAAATGCACTGCCATTATACCGTTAAGGCTTTATGTAGACTTCAGTAAGCTAAAAAATGTTTATTAACTTAATATATTAAACTAATGATTTGAGGCATTTCGATATCGATAGCAAAATGAGTATATACAAGAAAATCAATTTTATACCTATATATAAGATTACGGAATTCTTCTACATGCACTGCCGCTATGCCGCCATGACTATATGCCAGATCGTTAAAGAAGGTTTATTAACTTAAATATGTTAAACTAATGAAATGAGGCATCTCGATATCGATTGCTAAATGTATATATACAACAAAATCGACTTTAGACCTAAATATAAGTTTACGGAATTCTTCTAAATGCACTGCCGTTATACCGTTATGGCTTTAGGTAAACTTCAGTAAGATAAAGAAGGTTAATAACCTTAAATATGTTAAACTATCGATTTGAAGCATTTCGATATCGATTGCTAAATGTGCTAATACAAGAAACCTGACTTTATACCTAAACATAGGATAACGGAATTCTTCCAAATGCACTGCCGCTATTCCGCCATGTCTTTATGTCAACTTCAGTTCGTTAAAGTAGGTTTGTTAACTTAAATATGTTAAACTAATGATTTGAAGCATTTCGATATCGATTGCTTAATGTGTATATACAAGAAAATCGACTTTATACCTAAATATAAGATTACGGAATTCTTCTACATGCACTGCCGTTATGCCGCCATGGCTTTATGACAGCTTCTGTGCGTTATGTTAAATATGTTAAGCTATTGAATTGAGGCATTTCGATATCGATTGCTAAATATGTAAATACAGGAAAATCGACTTTATACCTAAATATAAGATTACGGAATTCTTCTACATGCACTGCCGTCATGCCGCCATGGCTTTATGACAACTTCAGTGCGTTGAAGAAGGTTTATTAACTTAAATATTTTAAACTAATGAATTGAAGCATCTCGATATCGATTGCTAAATGTGTATGTAGGAATGGGATATCGGGGTAGGTGGCAACTCTACGCAGGCGAGGAACGACAGAACATGAAACGAACGGACAGAGGACGAAATAGGAAAAACGGACAAGGTATGGAGTCAAGTAAGATACACAGAGGCGTGCGCAACGATCAGTCGTCAAACTGTTGCGCCGGGTAGTTTAGTAGTTCTAAGTGGCCGATTGATATAGAAGCATCTACATATGTACTTTGAATTGTTTCCATAAACGTGATTGTAAGTGAATGAAGTGTTTTTTATTACAACAAGTGTTTTTTATTACAACAAGTGTCTTTTGCTACAACTTGGGGGCTCGCCCGAAATTTGTGAACAAGTGCGGTGCTAAGTAAAAAAGAGGAAAAAACTATTACGCAGGCCCGCAGGCAAATAAAAGTGATATTGGCAAAGTACGCAGTTGACAAATTAACGCGCTCGCAAATAAACGCATGTGAAAAGCAACGCATTCAAAGACAATTTGATTTGCGCAAAAACAAAATCAGAAAATTTGCTGAATAAAGTGCAGTGAAAACGCGGTGTACGTGCTGTACGTAAATTCGAACATTCCCGGCATTTTGGGTGCTCCAACGGACACAGTACCGTTTTACCGGTGAATAGACAGTTATTCAGACAAGTGTCTGGCCAAGTAGTCACCGTTAAAAGTGGAAAAGACGAATCGAAAGCATCAGAACGAAAGTGCCAAAAAGACTTTAGCGGGAAAGAGACAGCAACGTTTGCGTACTCTTTATGTGAATTTGTGTGTGTCCGCTTATATTCCGAAAAGCAGCGCATCGAACAGTTCTGCCAACAGAAAGGCACCAGCTTATATACGTATAAATTCTGAGACGCTTTTACATACATATGTACCGATAAACGGCGCAAGTCAAAGCATCGATCAAGTACATAGTGAGAGCAAGCGTGCATCTACTTGGTACAGCAGCAGGTATAGCAGCGAGAACAACACAACAGGCAGCGAGAACAACACAACAGGCAGCAACGTATAAACCCTGAGACGCTTTTACATACACATGTACCGATAAACGGCGCAAGTCAAAGCGTCTATCAAGTACATAGTGAGAGTGAGCGTGCATCTACTTGGTACAGCAGCAGGTATAGCAGCGAGAACAACACAACAGGCAGCGAGAACAACACAACAGGCAGCAACGTATAAACCCTGAGACGCTTTTACATACACATGTACCGATAAACGGCGCAAGTCAAAGCATCGATCAAGTACATAGCGAGAGTAAGCGTGCATCTACTTGGTACAGCAGCAGGCATAGCAGTGAGGACAACATAACAGGCAGCAGCAGCAAATTAGCGACGGCGAGGAGTAGCGTAAATAGAAGTAGTCGTGGAAATTGTGGGTATTTGTTTTCTCTTATTTATATTGGTTATATCTAATTTATCCTAAGTTATTTTGATTGAAATTACATATGTGTGTCACTGCGGACAAGTAGTTAAAAATTATATTCTCAGGTTAATATTGTTCATGCTATAAGTGTAAGTGTTATTGTGAGGTAGTCAACAATTTGTAAGATGGATACCGACACGATTAGGGCAATGACGGTGGAGATGCTGAAAGAAAAGCTTAGGGAACTTAATTTAAGTGTTGTCGGTAGGAAGAAAGAACTGCAGCTGCGATTGCTACAGCACATGGTTTTTGAAGGGGAAGAAGAAGCAGGTGAAGATGCTCTTAGTGAAAATGAATCGACAAATTCAATTTACGAAAATGCTCCGGCTGATAATTTAGGTAGGCAAAGAGCGATGTTTACACTGCGCGATATAGAGGATAGTGTTTCGCCATTTTCTGGCGATGGTACGCGCGGAGTGAATCACTGGGTGGAGGAATTCGAAGATGTTGCCGACACTGTAGGTTGGAGTGGCCTACAGAGGTATGTGTATGCGAAACAATTGCTTAAAGGTGCGGCTAAATCGTTCGCTCGTGGCTTAGTAGGTTGCAGAGACTGGAAGAATCCAAAAGATGCATTGTTAGAAGAGTTCGGCGAAAAGTTGTGCGCCTCTGAAATCCACCGCGCGTTGAGAAACAGGCGAAAGGAAACTAGGGAAAGCATCTACGAATATTTGTACGCACTGATAGAAATAGGGAAACCTATCAATCTCGATGAAAAAAGTATTGTGGAATATTTTGTAGAGGGAGTACCAGACACGAGGGCAAGTAAAGCTATGTTGTACCAGGCGAAAAGCATAAAGGAACTAAAAGAACAGATCCGAGTTTACGAAAAAATTAGAGGGGGACCAACGTCGTCAAACAGAGTGTCCACGCCTCAGACAGGGTCAGGGAAAAATTTTAGTGAAGGGATGTCACAAAGGAACAAGTGTTTCAAATGCGACAAAGAAGGTCATTTTGCCAGAGAATGTCCTGGGTCAGGACCCAGTAATGCAATATGTTTTAAATGTAGGCAAAGAGGCCATATTGCCAAGAATTGCACAATGGTTAAAGGTGAGCGAGTAAACACGTTAGGCCACCACAAGGGGAGCAAACGGAAAAGTAGCCTAATATTTATCGACGTGTCAATTAATAACGTTACTTTTAGTGCGCTAGTAGATACAGGCTGCGACTCATGTATAATGAGATATGATACCCTCTTGATGTTAGGTGACATCGAGCTTAGTAGGGAGAAGCGGAAATTGTATGGAATAGGCAAGGGGCAACTCACGACATTGGGTTGCTTTGACGTTGAAATCGAGATCGACGAGGTGGTGTTGGAAATTACTTTCCACGTAGTAAGAGAACGCGATATACCGTACGCTGCCATAATAGGAAGCGATGTCCTCAAGGACGTGGAACTGGTTTTTAGGCAAGGGACAGTAACGTTCAAGAAAACGAGTACTCGAGTAGCACCGGGTAGTGACGACACCGGTGGGAAGGTTAGCAAGGCAGAGTCGGAGTGCCAGGGTGGCAGCTCTGAAGAGGTTGAGACCGAGATGAGGGTTTCGCACCGTAAGTCGGTGGAGTTGACAGGATTAGCCCAGGGTGAAGTTTCCAGGGAAGGTGTCAGCGTAGAATGGGGTAATGGTTTCTTGAGAGAGTTTGAAGCGTTGTGTCTAGCCGAGAATGAAGGACCAGAAGAGAAGTCGAAGGGAATCGACGTATCGCATTTAGATGGAAGTATTGCCAAGGAAGTAGAGCGCCTAGTTAATACATACATGCCCGGAAAGCCGTCAAGCGCACCGGTGCAGATGAAGCTTATTCTGTCGGATGATAGGCCCGTGTGGCAGCGTCCACGTCGAACGTCAGTTGAAGACCAGCGTTACATAGATGAACAGGTGCAAGCCATGCTAGAAGAGGGGATTATACAATACAGCACTTCGGAATATGCATCACCTGTGGTACTGACGAAGAAAAAAGATGGGACAAAGCGGTTTTGTTGCGATTTTAGCAAAATTAACGAGAGAATTGTTAGGGACAACTTCCCGATGGCCCTTGTAGACGAAGTGTTAGATAAGTTGCAGGGCGCGAAAGTTTTCACAACCCTCGACCTAAAAAATGGGTTTTATCACGTCCCAGTCGAACCTGACTCGCGAAAGTATACTTCGTTTGTCACCCACAGCGGCCAATTTGAATTCTGTTTCGTACCATTTGGTATTACCAACTCACCGGCAGTGTTTTGCAGGTTTTTATTTTTTTTTTATTACAACAAGTGTCTTTTGCTACATGTATATACAAGAAAATCGACTTTATACCTAAATATAAGATTACGGAATTCTTCCAAATGTACTGTCGTTATGCCGCCATGGCTTTATATCACCTTCAATACGTCAAAGAAGGTTAATTAGCTTAAATATGTTAACTAAAGAAAAAGCATAAAGATGGTTTATTAACTTAAATATGTTAAACTAATGATTTGAAGCATTTCGATATCGATTGCTAAATGTGTATATACAACAAAATCAACTTTATACCTAAATATAAGATAACGGAATTCTTTTACATGCACTGCCGTTATGCCGCCATGGCTTAATGCCAACTTCAGTTCGTTGAAGAAGGTTTATTAACTTAAATATGTTAAACTAATAAGTTGAAGCATTTCGATATCGATTGCTAAATGAGTAAATACAAGAAATTCGAATTTATACCTAAATAGAAGATTACGTAGTTCTTCTAAATGCACTGCCGTTATGCCGATAAGGCTTTATGTAGACTTCAGGAAGATAAAAGGGTGAATTAACTTAAATATGTTAAACTAATAAATTGAAGCATTTCGATTTCGATTGCTAAATGTGTATATACAAGAAAATCGAATTTATACCTAAATATAAGATTAGGTAATTCTTCTAAATGCACTGCCGTTATGACGTTAAGGCTTTATGTAGATTTCAGTAAGATAAGAGGGTGAATTAACTTAAATATGTTATACTAATGATTTGAAGCATTTCGATATCGATTGCTAAATGTGTTAATAAAAGAAAATCGACTTTATACCCAAATATAAGATTACGTAATTCTTCTAAATGCACTGCCGTTATGCCGTTAAGGTTTTTGTAGACTTCAGTGAGATAAAGAAGGTTAATTAACTAAAATATGCTAAACTACTGATTTGAAGCATTTCGATATCGATTGCTAAATGTGTATATACAAGAAAATCGACTTTATACCTAAACATAAGATAACAGAATTCTTCTCAATGCACTGCGGTTATGCCACCATGGCTTTATGTAAACTTAGTTCGTTAAAAAAGTTTTATTAACTTAAATATGTTAAACTAATGATTTGAAGCATTTCGATATCGTTTGCTAAATGTGTATATACAAGAAAATCGATTTTATACCTAAATATAAGATAACGGAATTCTTCTAAATGCACTGCCGTTCTACCGTAATGGTTTTATGTAAACTTCAGTTCGTTAAAGAAGGTTTATTAACTTAAATATGAGAAACTAATGATTTGAAGCATTTCGATATCGATTGCTAAATGTGTATATACAAGAAAATCGACTTTATACATAAATATAACATTACGTAATTCTTCTAAATGCATTGCCGTTATACCGTTAAGGCTTTATGTAGACTTCATTAATATAAAGAAGGTTAATTAACTTAAATATGTTAAACTAATGATTTGAAGCATTTCGGTATCGATTTCTGAATGTGTATATACAAGAAAATCGATTTTATACCTAAATATAAGATAACGGAATTCTTCCAAATTACTGTCGTTATGCCGCCATGGCTTTATGCCAACTTCAGTTCGTTAAAGAGGTTTTATTAACTTAAATATGTGAAACTAATAAGTTGAAGCATTTCGATATCGATTGCTAAATGAGTAAATACAAGAAAATCGACTTTATACCTATATATAAGATTACGTAGTTCTTCCAAATGTACTGTCGTTATGCCGCCATGGCTTTCTATATACCTCAATACGTTAAAGAAGGTTAACTTACTTAAATATGTTAAACTAATGATTTAAAGCATTTCGAAATCGATTGCAAAATGTGCATATACAAGAAAATCGAATTTATACCTGAATATAAGATTACGGAATTCTTCTACATGCTCTGCCGTTATGCCGCCATGGCTTTGTGTTAACTTCAGTGCGTTAAAGTAGGTTTGTTAACTTAAATATGTTAAACTAATGATTTGAAGCATTTCGATATCGATTGCTAAATGAGTATTTACAAGAAAATCGACTTTATACCTAAATATAAGATTAGTAATTCTTCTAAATGCTTGCCGTTATGCGTTAAGGCGTTATGTAGACTTCAGTAAGATAAAGAGGGTTAATTAACTTAAATGTGTTAAACTAGTGATTTGAAGCATTTCGATATCGATTCTAAATGTGTATAAAAAATGATTTATACCTAAAATAAGATTACGGAATTCTTTCATGACTGCGTTATGCCGCCATGGCTTTATGCCAACTTCGTTCGTTAAAGAAGGTAATTAACTTAAATACTTAAACTAATGATTGAAGATTCTCGAATATCGATTGCTAAATGGCTTATATACAACAAAATCTTCCTATACCTAATATAAGATTACGGTAATTCTTCCAAATGTACTGTCGTTATGCCGCCATGGCTTATGTACCTTCAATGAAGATTAATTAGAAATGTTAACTTAAGCAATATAAACATAAATGTTTATTAACCTAAATATTTAAAGATTTGAGGAATTCGATTCCAATGTAATGTGTATATACAACAAAATCGACTTTATACCTTAATACAAGATACGGAATTCTTCTACATGCACTGCCGTTATGCCGCCATGGCTTTATGAAAAACTTCAGTGTTAAGAGGTTTATTAACTTAAATATGTTAAACTAATGATTTGAAGCATTTCGATATCGATTGCTAAATGAGTATATACAAGAAAATCGACTTTATACCTAAATATAAGATTACGTAATTCTTCTAAATGCACTGCCGTTATGCCGTTAAGGCTTTATGTAGACTTCAGTAAGATAAAAGGGTTAATTAACTTAAATATGTTAAACTAATAATTTGAAGCATTTCGATATCGATTGCTAAATGTGTATATACAAAAAATCGACTTTATACCTAAATATAAGATTACGGAATTCTTCTAAATGCACTGCCGTTATGCCGTTAAGGCTTTATGTAGACTTCAGTAAGATAAAAGGGTGAATTAACTTAAATATGTTAAACTAATGATTTGAAGCATTTCGATATCGATTGCTAAATGTGTATATACAAAAAATCGACTTTATACCTAAATATAAGATTACGGAATTCTTCTAAATGTACTGCCGTTATGCCGTTAAGGCTTTTATGTAGATTTCAGTAAGATAAAGAGGGTTAATTAACTTAAATATGTTAAACTAATGATTTGAAGCATTTCGATATCGATTGCTAAATGTGTATATACAAGAAAATCGACTTTATACCTAAATATAAGATAACAGAATTCTTCTAAATGCACTGCCGTTATGCCGTTGGTTTTTGAACTTCAGTGAAGAAGGTTTATTAACTTAAATATGTTAAACTAATGATTTGAAGCATTTCGATATCGATTGCTAAATGTAGTATATACAAGAAAATCGACTTTATACCTAAATATAAGATATACGAATTCTTCTAAATGCACTGCCGTTATGCCGTTAAGGCTTTATAAGATTCAGTAAGATAAAAGGGTGAATTAACTTAAATATGTTAAACTAATGATTTGAAGCATTTCGATATCGATTGCTAAATGTGTATATAAACAAAATCGACTTTATACCTAAATATAAGATTACGTAATACTTCTAAATGCATTGCCGTTCACCGTAATGGTTTTATGTAAACTTCAGTAAGATAAAGAAGGTTAATTTAACTTAAATATGTTAAACTAATGATTTGAAGCATTTCGGTATCGATTTCTGAATGTGTATACACAAGTAAATCGATTTATACCTAAATATAAGATTACGGAATTCTTCCAAATTACTGTCGTTATGCCGCATGGCTTTATATCACCTTCAATACGTTAAAGATGGTTAATTAACTTAAATATGTTAAACTAATGATTTGAAGCATTTCGATATCGATTGCTAAATATGTAAATACAAGAAAATCGACTTTACTACCTAAATATAAGATTACGGAATTCATCGAAATACACTGCCGTTATGGCTTTATATAAACTTCAGTACGTTAAAAAAGGTTGTTTAACTTAAATATGTTAAAGTAATTATTTGAAGCATCTCGATATCGATTCCCAAATGTGTATATACATGAAAATAGACTTTAACCTAAATATAAGATTACGGAATTCTTCTACATGCACTGCCGTTATGCCGCCATGGCTTTATGCCAACTTCATTTCGTTAAAGAGGTTTATTAACTTAAATATGTGAAACAAATAATATAATAAATTTAGGTATAAAGTCGATTTTCTTGTATTTACTCATTTAGCAATCGATATCGAAATGCTTCAAATCATTAGTTTAACATATTTAAGTTAATAAATCTTTAACGCACAGAGGTCCACATAAAGCCTTAACGGTATAGCTGCAGTGCATTTAAAAGAATTCCGAAATCTTATATTTAGGTATAAAGTCGATTTTCTTGTATATATACATTTAGAAATCGATATCGAAATGCTTCAAATCATTAGTTTAACATATTTAAGTTAACAAACCTACTTTAACGAACTGAAGTTGACATAAAGCCATGGCGGAATAGCGGCAGTGCATTTAGAAGAACTACTTAATGTTATATTTGGGTATAAAGTCGATTTTCTTATACATACACATTTAGCAATCGATATCAAAATGCTTCAAATCATTAGTTTAACATATTAAAGTTAATAAACCCTCTTTAACGAACTGAAGTTGGCATAAAGCCATGGCGGCATAACGGCAGTGCATGTAGAAGAATTCCGTAATCTTATTTTGAGGTATAAAGTCGATTTTCTTGTATATACACATTAAGCAATCGATATCGAAATGCCTCAAATCATTAGTTTCACATATTTAAGTTAATAAAACCTCTTTAACGAACTGAAGTTGGCATAAAGCCATGGCGGCATAACGGCAGTGCATGTAGAAGAATTCCGTAATCTTATATTTAGGTTAAAGTCTATTTTCATGTATTTACACATTTGGGAATCGATATCGAGATGCTTCAAATAATTACTTTAACATATGTACGTTAAACAACCTTTTTTAACGTACTGAAGTTTATATAAAGCCATAACGGCAGTGTATTTCGATGATTTCCGTAATCTTATATTTATTTTTAAAGTCGATTTTCTTGTATTTGCATATTTAGCAATCGATATCGAAATGCCTCAAATCATTAGTTTAACATATTTTAGTTAATTAACCATCTTTAACGTATTGAAGGTGATATAAAGCCATGGCGGCATAACGACAGTAATTTGGAGGAATTCCGTAATCTTATATTTAGGTATAAAATCGATTTTCTTGTATATATGCATTTAGCAATCGATATCGAAATGCTTCAAATCATTAGTTTCACATATTTAAGTTAATAAAGCCTCTTTAACGAACTGAAGTT
Source organism: Bactrocera correcta (assembly GCA_027475135.1). Taxonomy (NCBI): domain Eukaryota; kingdom Metazoa; phylum Arthropoda; class Insecta; order Diptera; family Tephritidae; genus Bactrocera; species Bactrocera correcta. The sequence goes on along the minus strand of JAPZAG010000916.1, from coordinate 21,780 downwards.
GGCATAAAGCCATGGCGGCATAACGGCAGTGCATGTAGAAGAATTCCGTAATCTTATATTTAGGTTAAAGTCTATTTTCATGTATTTACACATTTGGGAATCGATATCGAGATGCTTCAAATAATTACTTTAACATATTTAAGTTAAACAACCTTTTTTAACGTACTGAAGTTTATATAAAGCCATAACGGAGTGTATTTCGATGAATTCCGTAATCTTATATTTATTTTTAAAGTCGATTTTCTTGTATTTACATATTTAGCAATCGATATCGAAATGCTTCAAATCATTAGTTTAACATATTTAAGTTAATTAACCATCTTTACCGTATTGAAGGTGATATAAAGCCATGGCGGCATAACGACCGTAATTTGGAAGAATTCCGTAATCTTATATTTAGGTATAAAATCGATTTTCTTGTATATACACATTCAGAAATCGATACCGAAATGCTTCAAATAATTAGTTTAACATATTTAAGTTAATTAACCCTCTTTATCCTACTGAAATCTACACAAAGCCTTAACGGCATAACGGCAATGCATTTAGAAGAATTACGTAATGTTATATTTATGTATAAAGTCGATTTTCTTGTATATATACATTTAGCAATCGATATCGAAATGCTTCAAATCATTAGTTTCATATATTTAAGTTAATAAACTTTCTTTAACGAACTGAAGTTTACATAAAACCATTACGGTAGAACGGCAGTGCATTTAGAAGAATTCCGTAATCTTATATTTAGGTATAAAATCGATTTTCTTGTATATACACATTCAGAAATCGATACCGAAATGCTTCAAATCATTAGTTTAATATATTTAAGTAAATTAACCTTCTTAACCTTACTAAAGCCATTACGGCAGAACGGCAGTGCATTTAGAATTCCGTTATCTTATATTTAGGTATAAATTCGCTTTTTTTGTATATACACATTTAGCAATCAATATCGAAATGCTTCAAAGAACTGGCTTAACATATGTATTTAAGTTATTTAGTCTACTTTGTCTTACTGGCGTTTACATAAAGCCTTATCGGCATGACGGCAGTGCATTTAGAAGAATTCCGTATTCTTATATTTAGGTATAAAGTCGAATTTGTTGTAAACATACATTAAGCAATTAATATCGAAATGCTTCAAATAATTAGTTTAATATATTTAAGCCAATAAACCTTTTTTAACGAACTGAAGTTTACATAAAGCCATGGTGGCATAACGGCAGTGCATTTAGAAGAATTCTCGCTTTATGTAAACTTCAGTTCGTTAAAAAAGGTTTATTAATTTAAATATGTTAAACTAGTGATTTGAAGCATTTCGATATCGTTTGCTAAATGTGTATATAAAAGAAAATCGACTTTATACCTAAATATAAGACTACGGAATTCTTCGAAATGCACTGCCGTCATGCCGATAAGGCTTTATGTAAACGCCAGTAAGATAAAGTAGGCTAAATAACTTAAATACATATGTGAAACCAGTTATTTGAAGCATTTCGATATCGATTGCTAAATGAGTATATACAAGAAAATCGACTTTATACCTAAATATAAGATTGCGCCGTTATGCCCTTAAGGCGTTTGAAGACTTCAGTAAGATAAAGAGGGCTAATTAACTTAAATATGTTAAACTAATGATTTGAAGCATTTCGATATCGATTGCTAAATGTGTGTATACAAGAAAATCGACTTTATACCTAAACATAAGATTACGGAACTCTTCTAAATGCACTGCCGTTATGCCGTTATGGCTTTATGTTAACTTCTGTTCGTTAAAGAAGGTTTATTAACTTAAATATGTTAAACTAATGATTTGAAAATTTTCGAAATCGATTGCTAAATGCATATATACAACAAAATCGACTTTATACCTAAATATAAGATTACGGAATTCTTCCAAATGTTATGTCGTTATGGCGCCATGGCTTTCTATATACTTCAATACGTTAAAGAAGGTTAATTAACTTAAACTAATGAATTGAAGCATTTCGATATCGATTGCAAAATGTGCATATACAAAAAAATCGAATTTATACCTGAATATAAGATTACGGAATTCTTCTACATGCTCTGCCGTTATGCCGCCATGGCTTTGTGTTAACTTCAGTGCGTTAAAGTAGGTTTGTTAACTTAAATATGTTAAACTAATGATTTGAAGCATTTCGATATCGATTGCTAAATGAGTATGTACAAGAAAATCGACTTTATACCTAAATATAAGATTACGTAATTCTTCAAAATGCTTTGCCGTTATGCCGTTAAGGCGTTTGTAGACTTCAGTAGGATAAAGAGGGTTAATTAACTTAAATGTGTTAAACTAATGATTTGAAGCATTTCGATATCGATTGCTTAATGTGCATATACAAAAAAATCGAATTTATACCTAAACATAAGATTACGGAATTCCTCTACATGCACTGCCGTTATGCCGCCATGGCTTTATGCCATTTTCCGTTCGTTAAAGAAGGTTAACTAACTTAAATATGTTAAACTAATGATTTGAAGATTTTCGAAATCGATTGCTAAATGCATATATACAAGAAAATCTTCTTTATACCTAAATATAAGATTACGGAATTCTTCCAAATGTACTGTCGTTATGCCGCCATGGCTTTATATCACCTTCAATACGTCAAAGAAGGTTAATTAGCTTAAATATGTTAACTAAAGAAAAAGCATAAAGATGGTTTATTAACTTAAATATGTTAAACTAATGATTTGAAGCATTTCGATATCGATTGCTAAATGTGTATATACAACAAAATCGACTTTATACCTAAATATAAGATAACGGAATTCTTTTACATGCACTGCCGTTATGCCGCCATGGCTTAATGCCAACTTCACTTCGTTGAAGAAGGTTTATTAACTTAAATATGTTAAACTAATAAGTTGAAGCATTTCGATATCGATTGCTAAATGAGTAAATACAAGAAATTCGAATTTATACCTAAATATAAGATTACGTAGTTCTTCTAAATGCACTGCCGTTATGCCGATAAGGCTTTATGTAGACTTCAGGAAGATAAAAGGGTGAATTAACTTAAATATGTTAAACTAATAAATTGAAGCATTTCGATTTCGATTGCTAAATGTGTATATACAAGAAAATCGAATTTATACCTAAATATAAGATTAGGTAATTCTTCTAAATGCACTGCCGTTATGACGTTAAGGCTTTATGTAGATTTCAGTAAGATAAGAGGGTGAATTAACTTAAATATGTTATACTAATGATTTGAAGCATTTCGATATCGATTGCTAAATGTGTTAATAAAAGAAAATCGACTTTATACCCAAATATAAGATTACGTAATTCTTCTAAATGCACTGCCGTTATGCCGTTAAGGTTTTTGTAGACTTCAGTGAGATAAAGAAGGTTATTTAACTAAAATATGCTAAACTACTGATTTGAAGCATTTCGATATCGATTGCTAAATGTGTATATACAAGAAAATCGACTTTATACCTAAACATAAGATAACAGAATTCTTCTCAATGCACTGCGGTTATGCCACCATGGCTTTATGTAAACTTAAGTTCGTTAAAAAAGTTTTATTAACTTAAATATGTTAAACTAATGATTTGAAGCATTTCGATATCGATTGCTAAATGTGTATATACAAGAAAATCGATTTTATACCTAAATATAAGATAACGGAATTCTTCTAAATGCACTGCCGTTCTACCGTAATGGTTTTATGTAAACTTCAGTTCGTTAAAGAAGGTTTATTAACTTAAATATGTAAAAACTAATGATTTGAAGCATTTCGATATCGATTGCTAAATGTGTATATACAAGAAAATCGACTTTATACATAAATATAACATTACGTAATTCTTCTAAATGCATTGCCGTTATACCGTTAAGGCTTTATGTAGACTTCATTAATATAAAGAGGGTTAATTAACTTAAATATGTTAAACTAATGATTTGAAGCATTTCGGTATCGATTTCTGAATGTGTATATACAAGAAAATCGATTTTATACCTAAATATAAGATAGCGGAATTCTTCCAAATTACTGTCGTTATGCCGCCATGGCTTTATGCCAACTTCAGTTCGTTAAAGAGGTTTTATTAACTTAAATATGTGAAACTAATAAGTTGAAGCATTTCGATATCGATTGCTAAATGAGTAAATACAAGAAAATCGACTTTATACCTAAATATAAGATTACGGAATTCTTCTACATGCTCTACCGTTATGCCGCCATGGCTTTGTGTTAACTTCAGTGCGTTAAAGTAGGTTTGTTAACTTAAATATGTTAAACTAATGATTTGAAGCATTTCGATATCGATTGCTAAATGAGTATGTACAAGAAAATCGACTTTATACCTAAATATAAGATTACGGAATTCTTCTACATGCTCTACCGTTATGCCGCCATGGCTTTGTGTTAACTTCAGTGCGTTAAAGTAGGTTTGTTAACTTAAATATGTTAAACTAATGATTTGAAGCATTTCGATATCGATTGCTTAATGTGCATATACAAAAAAATCGAATTTATACCTAAACATAAGATTACGGAATTCCTCTACATGCACTGCCGTTATGCCGCCATGGCTTTATGCCATTTTCCGTTCGTTAAAGAAGGTTAACTAACTTAAATATGTTAAACTAATGATTTGAAGATTTTCGAAATCGATTGCTAAATGCATATATACAAGAAAATCTTCTTTATACCTAAATATAAGATAACGGAATTCTTCCAAATGTACTGTCGTTATGCCGCCATGGCTTTATATCACCTTCAATACGTCAAAGAAGGTTAATTAGCTTAAACATGTTAACTAAAGAAAAAGCATAAAGATGGTTTATTAACTTAAATATGTTAAACTAATGATTTGAAGCATTTCGATATCGATTGCTAAATGTGTATATACAACAAAATCGACTTTATACCTAAATATAAGATAACGGAATTCTTTTACATGCACTGCCGTTATGCCGCCATGGCTTAATGCCAACTTCACTTCGTTGAAGAAGGTTTATTAACTTAAATATGTTAAACTAATAAGTTGAAGCATTTCGATATCGATTGCTAAATGAGTAAATACAAGAAATTCGAATTTATACCTAAATATAAGATTACGTAGTTCTTCTAAATGCACTGCCGTTATGCCGATAAGGCTTTATGTAGACTTCAGGAAGATAAAAGGGTGAATTAACTTAAATATGTTAAACTAATAAATTGAAGCATTTCGATTTCGATTGCTGAATGTGTATATACAAGAAAATCGAATTTATACCTAAATATAAGATTAGGTAATTCTTCTAAATACACTGCCGTTATGACGTTAAGGCTTTATGTAGATTTCAGTAAGATAAGAGGGTGAATTAACTTAAATATGTTATACTAATGATTTGAAGCATTTCGATATCGATTGCTAAATGTGTTAATAAAAGAAAATCGACTTTATACCCAAATATAAGATTACGTAATTCTTCTAAATGCACTGCCGTTATGCCGTTAAGGTTTTTGTAGACTTCAGTGAGATAAAGAAGGTTATTTAACTAAAATATGCTAAACTACTGATTTGAAGCATTTCGATATCGATTGCTAAATGTGTATATACAAGAAAATCGACTTTATACCTAAACATAAGATAACAGAATTCTTCTCAATGCACTGCGGTTATGCCACCATGGCTTTATGTAAACTTAAGTTCGTTAAAAAAGTTTTATTAACTTAAATATGTTAAACTAATGATTTGAAGCATTTCGATATCGATTGCTAAATGTGTATATACAAGAAAATCGATTTTATACCTAAATATAAGATAACGGAATTCTTCTAAATGCACTGCCGTTCTACCGTAATGGTTTTATGTAAACTTCAGTTCGTTAAAGAAGGTTTATTAACTTAAATATGTGAAACTAATGATTTGAAGCATTTCGATATCGATTGCTAAATGTGTATATACAAGAAAATCGACTTTATACATAAATATAACATTACGTAATTCTTCTAAATGCATTGCCGTTATACCGTTAAGGCTTTATGTAGACTTCATTAATATAAAGAGGGTTAATTAACTTAAATATGTTAAACTAATGATTTGAAGCATTTCGGTATCGATTTCTGAATGTGTATATACAAGAAAATCGATTTTATACCTAAATATAAGATAGCGGAATTCTTCCAAATTACTGTCGTTATGCCGCCATGGCTTTATGCCAACTTCAGTTCGTTAAAGAGGTTTTATTAACTTAAATATGTGAAACTAATAAGTTGAAGCATTTCGATATCGATTGCTAAATGAGTAAATACAAGAAAATCGACTTTATACCTAAATATAAGATTACGGAATTCTTCTACATGCTCTACCGTTATGCCGCCATGGCTTTGTGTTAACTTCAGTGCGTTAAAGTAGGTTTGTTAACTTAAATATGTTAAACTAATGATTTGAAGCATTTCGATATCGATTGCTAAATGAGTATGTACAGGAAAATCGACTTTATACCTAAATATAAGATTACGTAATTCTTCAAAATGCTTTGCCGTTATGCCGTTAAGGCGTTTGTAGACTTCAGTAGGATAAAGAGGGTTAATTAACTTAAATGTGTTAAACTAATGATTTGAAGCATTTCGATATCGATTGCTTAATGTGCATATACAAAAAAATCGAATTTATACCTAAACATAAGATTACGGAATTCCTCTACATGCACTGCCGTTATGCCGCCATGGCTTTATGCCATTTTCCGTTCGTTAAAGAAGGTTAACTAACTTAAATATGTTAAACTAATGATTTAAAGATTTTCGAAATCGATTGCTAAATGCATATATACAAGAAAATCTTCTTTATACCTAAATATAAGATAACGGAATTCTTCCAAATGTACTGTCGTTATGCCGCCATGGCTTTATATCACCTTCAATACGTCAAAGAAGGTTAATTAGCTTAAATATGTTAACTAAAGAAAAAGCATAAAGATGGTTTATTAACTTAAATATGTTAAACTAATGATTTGAAGCATTTTGATATCGATTGCTAAATGTGTATATACAACAAAATCGACTTTATACCTAAATATAAGATAACGGAATTCTTTTACATGCACTGCCGTTATGCCGCCATGGCTTAATGCCAACTTCACTTCGTTGAAGAAGGTTTATTAACTTAAATATGTTAAACTAATAAGTTGAAGCATTTCGATATCGATTGCTAAATGAGTAAATACAAGAAATTCGAATTTATACCTAAATATAAGATTACGTAGTTCTTCTAAATGCACTGCCGTTATGCCGATAAGGCTTTATGTAGACTTCAGGAAGATAAAAGGGTGAATTAACTTAAATATGTTAAACTAATAAATTGAAGCATTTCGATTTCGATTGCTAAATGTGTATATACAAGAAAATCGAATTTATACCTAAATATAAGATTAGGTAATTCTTCTAAATGCACTGCCGTTATGACGTTAAGGCTTTATGTAGATTTCAGTAAGATAAGAGGGTGAATTAACTTAAATATGTTATACTAATGATTTGAAGCATTTCGATATCGATTGCTAAATGTGTATATACAACAAAATCGACTTTATACCCAAATATAAGATTACGTAATTCTTCTAAATGCACTGCCGTTATGCCGTTAAGGTTTTTGTAGACTTCAGTGAGATAAAGAAGGTTATTTAACTAAAATATGCTAAACTACTGATTTGAAGCATTTCGATATCGATTGCTAAATGTGTATATACAAGAAAATCGACTTTATACCTAAACATAAGATAACAGAATTCTTCTCAATGCACTGCGGTTATGCCACCATGGCTTTATGTAAACTTCAGTTCGTTAAAAAAGTTTTATTAACTTAAATATGTTAAACTAATGATTTGAAGCATTTCGATATCGATTGCTAAATGTGTATATACAAGAAAATCGATTTTATACCTAAATATAAGATAACGGAATTCTTCTAAATGCACTGCCGTTCTACCGTAATGGTTTTATGTAAACTTCAGTTCGTTAAAGAAGGTTTATTAACTTAAATATGTGAAACTAATGATTTGAAGCATTTCGATATCGATTGCTAAATGTGTATATACAAGAAAATCGACTTTATACATAAATATAACATTACGTAATTCTTCTAAATGCATTGCCGTTATACCGTTAAGGCTTTATGTAGACTTCATTAATATAAAGAGGGTTAATTAACTTAAATATGTTAAACTAATGATTTGAAGCATTTCGATATCGATTGCTAAATGTGTATATACAAGAAAATCGATTTTATACCTAAATATAAGATAACGGAATTCTTCCAAATTACTGTCGTTATGCCGCCATGGCTTTATGCCAACTTCAGTTCGTTAAAGAGGTTTTATTAACTTAAATATGTGAAACTAATAAGTTGAAGCATTTCGATATCGATTGCTAAATGAGTAAATACAAGAAAATCGACTTTATACCTATATATAAGATTACGTAGTTCTTCCAAATGTACTGTCGTTATGCCGCCATGGCTTTCTATATACCTCAATACGTTAAAGAAGGTTAACTTACTTAAATATGTTAAACTAATGATTTAAAGCATTTCGAAATCGATTGCAAAATGTGCATATACAAGAAAATCGAATTTATACCTGAATATAAGATTACGGAATTCTTCTACATGCTCTGCCGTTATGCCGCCATGGCTTTGTGTTAACTTCAGTGCGTTAAAGTAGGTTTGTTAACTTAAATATGTTAAACTAATGATTTGAAGCATTTCGATATCGATTGCTAAATGAGTATTTACAAGAAAATCGACTTTATACCTAAATATAAGATTACGTAATTCTTCTAAATGCTTTGCCGTTATGCCGTTAAGGCGTTTGTAGACTTCAGAAGGATAAAGAGGGTTAATTAACTTAAATGTGTTAAACTATTGATTTGAAGCATTTCGATATCGATTGCTAAATGTGCATATACAAAAAAATTGAATTTATACCTAAACATAAGATTACGGAATTCCTCTACATGCACTGCCGTTATGCCGCCATGGCTTTATGCACACTCTCCGTTCGTTAAAGAAGGTTAATTAACTTAAATATGTTAAACTAATGATTTGAAGATTTTCGAAATCGATTGCTAAATGCATATATACAAAAAAATCTTCTTTATACCTAAATATAAGATTACGGAATTCTTCCAAATGTACTGTCGTTATGCCGCCATGGCTTTATGTCACCTTCAATACGTCAAAGAAGGTTAATTAGCTTAAATATATTAACTTAAGAAAAAACATAAAGATGGTTTATTAACTTAAATATGTTAAACTAATGATTTGAAGCATTTCGATATCGATTGCTAAATGTGTATATACAACAAAATCGACTTTATACCTAAATATAAGATAACGGAATTCTTCTAATGCACTGCCGTTATGCCGCCATGGCTTTATGCTAACTTCAGTTTGTTGAAGAAGTTTTATTAACTTAAATATGTTAAACTAATAATTGAAGCATTTCGATATCGATTGCTAAATGAGTAAACAAGAAAATCGTATTTATACCTATATATAACATTACGTAGTTCTTCTAAAAGCACTGCCGTTATGCCGTTAAGGCTTTATGTAGACTTCAGTAAGATAAAAGGGTGAATTAACTTAAATATGTTAAACTAATAATTTGAAGCATTTCGATTTCGATTGCTAAATGTGTATATACAACAAAATCGACTTTATACCTAAATATAAGATTACGTAATACTTCTAAATGCATTGCCGTTCTACCGTAATGGTTTTATGTAAACTTCAGTAAGATAAAGAAGGTTAATTAACTTAAATATGTTAAACTAATGATTTGAAGCATTTCGGTATCGATTTCTGAATGTGTATACACAAGTAAATCGATTTTATACCTAAATATAAGATTACGGAATTCTTCCAAATTACTGTCGTTATGCCGGCATGGCTTTATATCACCTTCAATATGTAAAGATGGTTAATTAACTTAAATATGTTAAACTAATGATTTGAAGCATTTCGATATCGATTGCTAAATATGTAAATACAAGAAAATCGACTTTACACCTAAATATAAGATTACGGAATTCATCGAAATACACTGCCGTTATGGCTTTATATAAACTTCAGTACGTTAAAAAAGGTTGTTTAACTTAAATATGTTAAAGTAATTATTTGAAGCATCTCGATATCGATTCCCAAATGTGTATATACATGAAAATAGACTTTAACCTAAATATAAGATTACGGAATTCTTCTACATGCACTGCCGTTATGCCGCCATGGCTTTATGCCAACTTCAGTTCGTTAAAGAGGTTTTATTAACTTAAATTTGTGAAACAATAATATAATAAATTTAGGTATAAAGTCGATTTTCTTGTATTTACTCATTTAGCAATCGATATCGAAATGCTTCAAATCATTAGTTTAACATATTTAAGTTAATAAATCTTTAACGCACAGAGGTCTACACAAAGCCTTAACGGTATAGCTGCAGTGCATTTAAAAGAATTCCGAAATCTTATATTTAGGTATAAAGTCGATTTTCTTGTATATATACATTTAGAAATCGATATCGAAATGCTTCAAATCATTAGTTTAACATATTTAAGTTAACAAACCTACTTTAACGAACTGAAGTTGACATAAAGCCATGGCGGAATAGCGGCAGTGCATTTAGAAGAACTACTTAATGTTATATTTGGGTATAAAGTCGATTTTCTTATATATACACATTTAGCAATTGATATCAAAATGCTTCAAATCATGACCCGTTATAAGCCATGGCCCTTTTAACGAACTTAGTTGCATTAAAGATTTCGATAACTTATTTTGAAGAATAATTATATTTAGGTATAAAGTCGATTTTCTTGTATATACACATTAAGCAATCGATATCGAAATGCCTCAAATCATTAGTTTCACATATTTAAGTAATTAAAACCTCTTTAACGAACTGAAGTTGGCATAAAGCCATGGCGGCATAACGGCAGTGCATGTAGAAGAATTCCGTAATCTTATATTTAGGTTAAAGTCTATTTTCATGTATTTACACATTTGGGAATCGATATCGAGATGCTTCAAATAATTACTTTAACATATGTACGTTAAACAACCTTTTTTAACGTACTGAAGTTTATATAAAGCCATAACGGCAGTGTATTTCGATGATTTCCGTAATCTTATATTTATGTATAAAGTCGATTTTCTTGTATTTGCATATTTAGCAATCGATATCGAAATGCCTCAAATCATTAGTTTAACATATTTTAGTTAATTAACCATCTTTAACGTATTGAAGGTGATATAAAGCCATGGCGGCATAACGACAGTAATTTGGAAGAATTCCGTAATCTTATATTTAGGTATAAAATCGATTTTCTTGTATATATGCATTTAGCAATCGATATCGAAATGCTTCAAATCATTAGTTTCACATATTTAAGTTAATAAAGCCTCTTTAACGAACTGAAGTTGGCATAAAGCCATGGCGGCATAACGGCAGTGCATGTAGAAGAATTCCGTAATCTTATATTTAGGTTAAAGTCTATTTTCATGTATTTACACATTTGGGAATCGATATCGAGATGCTTCAAATAATTACTTTAACATATTTAAGTTAAACAACCTTTTTTAACGTACTGAAGTTTATATAAAGCCATAACGGAGTGTATTTCGATGAATTCCGTAATCTTATATTTATTTTTAAAGTCGATTTTCTTGTATTTACATATTTAGCAATCGATATCGAAATGCTTCAAATCATTAGTTTAACATATTTAAGTTAATTAACCATCTTTACCGTATTGAAGGTGATATAAAGCCATGGCGGCATAACGACCGTAATTTGGAAGAATTCCGTAATCTTATATTTAGGTATAAAATCGATTTTCTTGTATATACATATTCAGAAATCGATACCGAAATGCCTCAAATAATTAGTTTAACATATTTAAGTTAATTAACCCTCTTTATCCTACTGAAATCTACACAAAGCCTTAACGGCATAACGGCAATGCATTTAGAAGAATTACGTAATGTTATATTTATGTATAAAGTCGATTTTCTTGTATATATACATTTAGCAATCGATATCGAAATGCTTCAAATCATTAGTTTCACATATTTAAGTTAATAAACTTTCTTTAACGAACTGAAGTTTACATAAAACCATTACGGTAGAACGGCAGTGCATTTAGAAGAATTCCGTAATCTTATATTTAGGTATAAAATCGATTTTCTTGTATATACACATTCAGAAATCGATACCGAAATGCTTCAAATCATTAGTTTAATATATTTAAGTAAATTAACCTTCTTAACCTTACTAAAGCCATTACGGCAGAACGGCAGTGCATTTAGAATTCCGTTATCTTATATTTAGGTATAAATTCGCTTTTTTTGTATATACACATTTAGCAATCAATATCGAAATGCTTCAAATAACTGGCTTAACATATGTATTTAAAATATTTAGTCTACTTTGTCTTACTGGCGTTTACATAAAGCCTTATCGGCATGACGGCAGTGCATTTAGAAGAATTCCGTATTCTTATATTTAGGTATAAAGTCGAATTTGTTGTAAACATACATTTAGCAATTAATATCGAAATGCTTCAAATCATTAGTTTAACATATTTAAGCCAATAAACCTTTTTTAACGAACTGAAGTTTGCATAAAGCCATGGTGGCATAACGGCAGTGCATTTAGAAGAATTCTGTTATCTTATGTTTATGTATAAAGTCGATTTTCTTGTATATACTCATTTAGAATCGATATCGATCTGCTTCAAACCATTAGTTTAACATATTTAAGTTAATTCACACTTTTATCTTACTGAAATCTACATAAAGCCTTAACGGTATAACTGCAGTGCACTTAAAAGAATTCCGTAATCTTAGATTTAGGTATAAAGTCGATTTTCTTGTATATACACATTTAGCAATCGATATCGAGATGATTCGATTCATTAGTTTAACATATTTAAGTTAATAAGCCTTCTTCAACGCACTGAAATTGTCACAAAGCCATGACAGCATAACGGCAGTGCATGTAGAAGAATTCCGTAATCTTATATTTAGGTATAAAATCGATTTTCTTGTATATACACATTCAGAAATCGATACCGAAATGCTTCAAATAATTAGTTTAACATATTTAAGTTAATTAACCCTCTTTATCCTACTGAAATCTACATAAAGCCTTAACGGCATAACGGCAATGCATTTAGAAGAATTACGTAATGTTATATTTATGTATAAAGTCGATTTTCTTGTATATACAGGGTAGGCCATTTAAAGTTGACCCATTTGTTTCTAAAAAAAAGAACAAAAGAAAACAATGTTTTTTGTTCATTTCAAAAATAATTTATTTTGGTCCAAGGGGATTTGTTTCAGCTAATATTTAAAAATTAGATCGCGTAAATGGGCACCTTTAGCTTTGATAGCTAAATGCACTCTTTTTTCGACATTTTCCATGACTTTGGCCAATGTTTCGGATGATATGGCGGCTGTTTCACGTCGAATGTTGGCTTTCAGTTGAGCTAAGGTCTTTGGCTTATTAGCGTATACCTTGGATTTCAAATAACCCCACAAATAAAAGTCTGGTGGCGTCAAATCTGGTGATCTCGGTGGCCAGTCAACATCACCATTTTTCGATATCAATCGCCCGGGGAAAAATAGTCGCAATAAATTGATTGTTGGTCGAGCTGTATGGCATGTAGCCCCATCCTGTTGAAACCAGAAGTTATCCATGTCATTTTCGCGAATAATGGGTATCACAAAATCCGTTATCATGGCTCGATAACGCTCACCATTGACTGTTGTCGTGGCTCCATCATCGTCTTCGAAAAAATACGGTCCGATGATCATATTCGCACAAACTCCGCACCAAACTGTTACTTTTTGGTCGTAAAGAGGCTGTTCTTCAATTAATTGAGGATTTTCGGTGGCATAAAATCGGCAATTTTGCTTGTTTACGCCTCCATTCAACGAGAAATGTGCCTCGTCTGACATGATGAGTTTTCGCCAAAAGTCAAGTTCGTTTTCAGCCATTTCGATGGCCCATTTGCCAAAATTAAGGCGTCGCGGATAATCAGCTGGGTTTAGTTTTTGTGCCATTTGAATTTTATATGGAAACATCTTCAAATCTTTATGAATTATGCGTCGGAGAGTGGTGCGAGAGATGTCTAATTCCTGAGAGCGGCGATAACTCGATGTCGATGGAGTCTCCTCAATACTGGCTCGTACAGCTTCGATATTTTCATCAGAACGTCTTGTGCGTTGTCTGGATGCATGACTGGCATTACTGAGATTACCGGTGTTCACAAATTTTGCGTATAAAGACTTAATTGTGTTCTTAACTGGAGCAATTTTCCCTTTATTTTTTTTGCGAAACGCACGTTGAGTTAACACAATTGAAAAGTTATTTTGAATATAAAGCTGAACAATTTCAGCGCGTTCTTTTGGAGTGTCCTGTTCCATGGTATAAATTGTCTTCGAATGACGCTTCTAACGCGGTATGACATTAGCTGATTTGTCAGCGTTGTTAAAAGTTACAGCGTTGCCAGATGGGTCAACTTTAAATGGCCTACCCTGTATATATTTAGCAATCGATATCGAAATGCTTCAAATCATTAGTTTCACATATTTAAGTAAATAAACTTTCTTTAACGAACTGAAGTTTACATAAAACCATTACGGTAGAACGGCAGTGCATTTAGAAGAATTCCGTAATCTTATATTTAGGTATAAAATCGATTTTCTTGTATATACACATTCAGAAATCGATACCGAAATGCTTCAAATCATTAGTTTAACATATTTAAGTTATTTAACCCTCTTTATCTTACTGAAGTCTACATAAAGCCTTAACGGTATAACTGCAGTGCACTTAAAAGAATTCCGTAATCTTATATTTAGGTATAAAGTCGATTTTCTTGTATATACACATTTAGCAATCGATATCGAAATGCTTCAAATTATTAGTTTAACATATTTAAGTTAATTAACCCTCTTTCTCTTTCTGAAGTCTACATAAAGCCTTAAAGGCATAACGCCAGTGCATTTAGAAGAATTACGTAACCTTATAATTAGGTATAAAGTCGATTTTCTTGTATATACTCATTTAGCACTCGATATCGAAATACTTCAAATCATTATTTTAACATATATAAAGCCATGGCAGCATAACGGCAGTGCATGTAGAAGAATTCCGTAATCTTATATTTAGGTATAAAGTCGATTTTCTTGTATTTACATACTTAGCAATCGATACCGAAATGCCTCAATTCAATAGTTTAACATATTTAACATAACGCACTGAAGTTGTCATAAAGCCATGGCGGCATAACGGCAGTGCATGTAGAAGAATTCCGTTATCTTATATTTAGGTATAAAGTCGATTTTCTTGTATATACACATTTAGCAATCGATATCGAAATGCTTCAAAACATTAGTTTAACATATTTAAGTTAACAAACCTACTTTAGCGAACTGAAGTTGACATAAAGCCATGGCGGAATAGCGGCAGTGCATTTGGAAGAATTCCGTTATCCTATGTTTAGGTATAAAGTCAGGTTTCTTGTACTAGCAAATTTAGCAATCGATATCGAAATGCTTCAAATCATTAGTTTAATATATTTAAGTTAAATTACCTTTTTTAACCTACCGAAGGAGACATAAAGCCATGGCGGCATAACGGCAGTGCATGTAGAAGAATTCCGTAATCTTATATCTAGGTATAAAATCGATTTTCTTGTATATACACATTTATCAATCGATATCGAAATGCTTCAAATTATTAGTTTAACATATTTAAGTTAATTAACCCTCTTTATCTTACTGAAGTCTACATAAAGCCTTAAAGGCATAACGGCAGTGCATTTAGAAGAATTACGTAACCTTATAATTAGGTATAAAGTCGATTTTCTTGTATATACTCATTTAGCACTCGATATCGAAATATTTCAAATCATTATTTTAACATATTTAAGTTAATAAAGCTTCTTTAACGCACTGAAGTTAACATAAAGCCATGGCGGCATAACGATAGTGCATGTAGAAGAATTCCGTAATCTTATGTTTAGGTATAAATTCGATTTTGTTGTATATACACATTTAGCAATCGATATCGAGATGCTTCAACTCATTAGTTTAACATATTTAAGTAATAAACCTTCTTCAACGATCTGATGTTGGCTTAAAGCCATGGCGGCATATCGGCAGTGCATTTAGAAGAATTCCGTTATCTTATATTTAGGTATAAAGTCGATTTTCTTGTATATACACATTTAGCAATCGATATCGAGATGCTTCAAATCATTAGTTTAACATATTTAAGTTAATAAACCTTTAACGCACAGAAGTCTACATAAAGCCTTAACGGTATAACTGCAGTGCATTTAAAAGAATTCCGTAATCTTATATTTAGGTACAAAGTCGATTTTCTTGTATTTACATATTTAGCAATCGATATCGAAATGCTTCAAATCATAAGTTTAACATATTTAAGTAAATTATTCCCCTCTATCTTATTGAAGTCTACATAAAGCCTTAACGGCATAACGGCAGTGCATTTAGAAGAATTCCGTTATCTTATATTTAGGTATAAATTCGATTTTCTTGTATATACACATTTAGCAAGCGATATCGAAAGGTTTTAAATCATTAGTTTAACATATTTAAGTTAGTTAACCTTCTTTAACTTATTGAAGTTGATATAAAGCCATGGCGGCATAACGGCAGTGCATTTAGAAGAAATTCGTAATCTTATATTTAGGTATAAATTCGATTTTCTTGTATATACACATTAAGCAATCGATAACGAAATGCTTCAAATCGATAGTTTAACATATTTAAGGTTATTAACCTTCTTTATCTTACTGAAGTTTACATAAAGCCATAACGGTATAACGCCAGTGCATTTCGAAGAATTCCGCAATCTTATATTTAGGTATAAAGTCGATTTTGTTGTATATATACATTTAGCAATCGATATCGAGATGCTTCAAATCATTAGTTTAACATATTTAAGTTAACAAACCTACTTTAGAGAACTGAAGTTGACATAAAGCCATGGCGGAATAGCGGCAGTGCATTTGGAAGAATTCCGTAATCTTATATTTAGGAATAAAGTCGATTTTCTTGATATACACATTTAGCAATCGATATCGAAAGCTTCAATTCATTAGTTTAACATATTTAAGTTAATAAGCCTTCTTTCAGCTTACTGAAGTTAACATAAAGCCATGGCGGAATAGCGGCAGTGCATTTAGAAGAATTCCGTAATCTTATATATAGGTATAAATTCGATTTTCTTGTATATACTCATTTTGCTATCGATATCGAAATGCTTCAAACCATTAGTTTAATATTTTTAAGTTAATAAATAATTTTTATCTTACTGAAGTTTACGTAAAGCCTTAACGGTAAAACGGCAGTGCATTTAGAAGAATTCCGTATTATATTTTTATATTTAGGTATAAAGTCGATTTTTTTGTACATACACATTTAGCAATCGATATCGAAATGCTTCAAATCATTAGTTTAACATATTTAAGTCAATTAACCCTCTTTTTCATACTGAAGTCTACAAAAGCCTTAACGGCATAACGGCAGTGCATTTTGAAGATTTTTATAATCTTATATTTAGGTATAAAGTCGATTTTCTTGTATATACTCATTTAGCAATCGATATCGAAATGCTTCAAATCACTAGTTTTACATTTGCAAGTTATTTATAATAAACCTTCTTTAACGCACTGAAGTCTACATAAAGCCTTAACGGTATAACTGCAGTGCATTTAAAAGAATTCCGTAATCTTATATTTAGGTACAAAGTCGATTTTTTGTATTTGCATATTTAGCAATCGATATCGAAATGCTTCAAATCATAAGTTTAACATATTTAAGTTAATTATTCCCCTCTAACTTACTGAAGTCTACATAAAGCCTTAACGGCATAACGGCAGTGCGTTTAGAAGAATTCCGTTATCTTATATTTAGGTATAAATTCGATTTTCTTGTATATACACATTTAGCCAGCGATATCGAAATGTTTCAAATCATTAGTTTAACATATTTAAGTTATTTAACCTTCTTTAACATATTGAAGTTGTCATAAAGCCATGGCGGCATAACGGCAGTGCATGTAGAAGAATTCCGTAATCTTATATTTAGGTATAAAGAAGATTTTCTTGTATATATGCATTAAGCAATCGATATCGAAATGCTTCAAATCATTAGTTTAACATATTTAAGTTAATAAACCTTTTTTAACGATCTGAAGTTGGCATATAGCCATGGCGGCAGTGCATGAAAAGAATTCCGTAATCTTATGTATAGGTAAGAAATTGATTTTCTTGTATATACTCATTTTGCTATCGATATCGAAATGCTTAAATGTCATTAGTTTAACATATTTAAGTTAATAAATATTTTTTAGCTTACTGAAGTCTACATAAACCCTTTAAAGCGGTATAAGGGCAGTGCATTTAGAAGAATTCCGTAATGTTATAAATTTATATTTAGGTATAAAGTCGATTTTCTTGTATATACACATTTAGCAGTCGATGTCGAGAAGCTTCAATTCATTAGTTTAACATATTTAAGTTAATAAACCTTCTTCAACGCACTGAAGTTGTCATAAAGCCATGGCGGCATAACGGCAGTGCATGTAGAAGAATTCCGTAATCTTATATTTAGGTATAAAGAAGATTTTCTTGTATATATGCATTAAGCAATCGATATCGAAATGCTTCAAATCATTAGTTTAACATATTTAAGCTAATTAACCCTCTTTATCTTACTGACGTCTACATAAAGCCTTAGCGGCATAACGGCAGTGCATTTAGAAGAATTACGTAACCTTATAATTAGGTATAAAGTCGATTTTCTTGTATATACTCATTTAGCACTCGATACCGAAATGCTTCAAATCAAAAGTTCAACATATTTAAGTTAATTATTCCCCTCTATCTTACTGAAGTCTACATAAAGCCTTAACGGCATAACGGCAGTGCATTTAGAAGAATTCAGTTATCTTATATTTAGGTAAAAATTCGATTTTCTTGTATATACACATTTAGCAAGCGATATCGAAATGTTTTAAATCATTAGTTTAACATATTTAAGTTAGTTAACCTTCTTTAACTTATTAAAGTTGATATAAAGCCATGGCGGCATAACGGCAGTGCATTTAGAAGAAATTCGTAATCTTATATTTAGGTATAAATTCGATTTTCTTGTATATACACATTAAGCAATCGATAACGAAATGCTTCAAATCGATAGTTTAACATATTTAAGGTTATTAACCTTCTTTTTCTTACTGAAGTTTACATAAAGCCTTAACGGTATAACGGCAGTGGATTTAGAAGAATTCCGTAATCTTATATTTAGGTATAAAGTCGATTTTGTTGTATATATACATTTAGCAATCGATATCGAGATGCTTCAACTCATTAGTTTAACATATTTAAGTTAATAAACCTTCTTTAACGATCTGAAGTTGGCATATAGCCATGGCGGCAGTGCATGAAAAGAATTCCGTAATCTTATATATAGGTATGAAATTGATTTTCTTGTATATACTCATTTTGCTATCGATATCGAAATGCTTCAAATCATTAGTTTAATATATTAAGTTTATAAACATTTTTTAGCTTACTGAAGTCTACATAAAGCTTTAACGGTATAATGGCAGTGCATTTAGAAGAATTCCGTAATGTTATAATTTTATATTTAGGTATAAAGTCGATTTTGTTGTATTTACACATTTAGCAGTCGATATCGAAATGCTTCAAACCATTAGTTTAACATATTTAAAATAATTAACCTTCTTTATCGTATTGTAGTTGATACAAACCATGGCGGCATAATGACAGTACATTTGGAAGAATTCCGTAATTTTATATTTAGGTATATGTAAAGTCGACTTTCTTGTATATACACATTGAGCATTCGATATCGAAATGCTTCAAATCATTAGTTTTACATTTTCAAGTTATTTATAATAAACCTTCTTTAATACACTGAAGTCTACATAAAGCCTTAACGGTATAACTGCAGTGCATTTAGAAGAATTCCGTAATCTTATATTAAGGTATAAAGTCGATTTTCTTGTATTTACATATTTAGCAATCGATATCGAAATGCTTCAAATCATTAGTTTAACATATTTAAGTTAATTAATCCCCTCTATCTTACTGAAGTCTACATAAAGCCTTAACGGCATAACGGCAGTGCATTTAGAAGAATTCAGTTATCTTATATTTAGGTATAAATTCGATTTTCTTGTATATACACATTTAGCAAGCGATATCGAAATGTTTTAAATCATTAGTTTAACATATTTAAGTTAGTTAACCTTCTTTAACTTATTAAAGTTGATATAAAGCCATGGCGGCATAACGGCAGTGCATTTAGAAGAAATTCGTAATCTTATATTTAGGTATAAATTCGATTTTCTTGTATTTACACATTTAGCAATCGATATCGAAATTCTTCAAACCACTAGTTTAACATATTTAAAATAATTAACTTTCTTTAACGTATTGAAGATGATAAAAAGCCATGGCGGCATAACGACAGTACATGTGGAAGAATTCCGTAATCTTATATTTAGGTATAAATTCGATTTTCTTGTATGTATACATTTCGCAATCGATATCGAAATGCTTCAGATAACTGGTTTAACATATTTGAGTTAATTAACCTTCTTTATCTTACTGAAGTTTACATAAAGCCATAACGGCATAACGGCAGTATATTTATATGAATTCCGTTATCCTATATTTAGGTATAAAGTCGATTTTTTTGTACATACACATTTAGCAATCGATATCGAAATGCTTCAAATCATTAGCTAAACATATTTAAGTTAATTAACCCTCTTTTTCATACTGAAGTCTACAAAAGCCTTAACGGCATAACGGCAGTGCATTTAGAAGAATTGTATAATCTTATATTTAGGTATAAAGTCGATTTTCTTGTATATACTCATTTAGCAATCGATATCGAAATGCTTCAAATCATTAGTTTTACGTTTTCAAGTTATTTATAATAAACCTTCTTTAACGCACTTAAGTCTACATAAAGCCTTAACGGTATAACTGCAGTGCATTTAAAAGAATTCCGTAATCTTATATTTAGGTACAAAGTCGATT
This sequence comes from Bactrocera correcta, assembly GCA_027475135.1. NCBI lineage: Eukaryota > Metazoa > Arthropoda > Insecta > Diptera > Tephritidae > Bactrocera > Bactrocera correcta. The sequence goes on along the minus strand of JAPZAG010000916.1, from coordinate 655 downwards.
TTTTTGTATTTACATATTTAGCAATCGATATCGAAATGCTTCAAATCATAAGTTTAACATATTTAAGTTAATTAATCCCCTCTATCTTACTGAAGTCTACATAAAGCCTTAACGGCATAACGGCAGTGCGTTTAGAAGAATTCCGTTATCTTATATTTAGGTATAAATTCGATTTTCTTGTATATACACATTAAGCAAGCGATATCCAAATGTTTCAAATCATTATTTTAACATATTTAAGTTATTTAACTTTCTTTAACATATTGAAGTTGATATAAAGCCATGGCGGCATAACGGAAGTGCATGTAGAAGAATTCCGTAATCTTATATTCAGGTATAAAGTCGATTTTCTTGTATATACACATTTAGCTATCGATATCGAAATGCTTCAAATCATTAGTTTAACATATTAAGTTAATAAACTTTTTTTAGCTTAATGAGGTCTACATAAAGCCTTAACGGTATAACGGCAGTGCATTTAGAAGAAATCCGTAATGTTATAATTTTATATTTAGGTATAAAGTCGATTTTGTTGTATTTACACATTTAGCAGTCGATATCGAAATGCTTCAAACCATTAGTTTAACATATTTAAAATAATTAACCTTCTTTATCGTTTTGTAGTTGATACAAACCATGGCGGCATAAAATTTTG